>CAUYPK010085628.1:0-16147 GCA_963574355.1 Loris lydekkerianus | reverse complement strand
CCAGGTACAGACACAGGAGTTGGGCAGAACCCAATCCAATAATGTTTGGGTAAAGTCTCCATCTTTCTTTAAGGCTGCATAATATTCCATGGTGTACATATACCACAATTTTTTAATCCATTCGTGGATCGATGGGCACTTGGGCTTTTTCCATTCCCAACCATTGTCACTGCTTGACACTAGAAGGTATATCCTACATTTCATTAAAACTACCACACTAGTCACTGTGTGGGACACCATTATTTCATGTACTTTTTTTTGCTTTTACTTATTTGTTTATTTAGAAACAGAGTCATGCTCTTTCACCTGGGATAGAGTGCTATGGTCTCAGCCTAGCTCAGAACAACCTCAAACTTTTAGGCTCAAGGAATCCTCTTGTCTCAGCCTCCCAAGTAACTGGGACCACAGGTGTGTGTCACCATGCCCAGCTTATTTTTTTTCTATTTTTAGTAGAGATGGAGTCTTGCTCTTGCTTAGGCTGGTCTCGAACTCCCAACTTGAGCAATCTTCCTGCCCCGCCTCCCAGAGTGCTAGGATGACAGGTATGAACCACTGCACCCATCCTATTCTATGTACTATTTAAAAAAATAGATCAAAGTCAATTTATGAATAACTTTCCTTGGATTATGAGATAAATCCTGATTTCAGAGATTTTAGAAGGCAACAAAAAAGGTGGCTCTTAGATTCAATGCAAGATTTCATTTTAAAAACTTATGAGTTTATAGGGATAGTTTCAACTTAATTTTAATAATAGTATGTACACTTAATTTCTTTGATTTTTATTATTATACATCCTTCCTATAACCCTGAAAATATTAATACTAACATCATTGAATGAGTTTTCTGTGGCTTCCATAACAAATTACCATGCATGGTGACTTAACACAAGTGAAATGTATTCTTTTACAGTTCTGGACAAGGGGTCTGTAATCTGTATCACTGGGCCAAAGCCAAGGGGTCAGCAGAGCTGTGCTCACCAAAGAGTTTGGAGGGATGTTTTTTCCTTCCTCTTTCAGGTCTAGGTGGTGCCTGGTCCCTTCTTGGAGTGATGTAGTCATGGCCACATCACTCTGCCTCTGGCCAGATCACCTTCTCTGTGTCCGTGCTTCTCTTACTATGTATAAGGACGTGTGTGGTTGCATTTAGGGCCCACCTGTATTTCAGGATAATCTTCCCAGGTCAAGATCCTTAATTCACTTATCTCTGCAAAGTAAAATTTTTTTCCATTTAAGGTAGCAGCATTCACAGGTTCCAGGGATTAAGCTGCGGTTATCTTGGAGGGGAAGCTTATCCAACCTGCAGGCATCATTAACATCATAACTGACTACTTGACCATACAATGCATAGTTAACAGCCTTAAACTAACTATGAATATGATTACATTATATGTAATACATACATATATTACATATATAAATATAACTATGAATATTATTACAAACTATAAAAATACACAGTGCAATTTCACTTTAATATGCCAGTTTTCTTCACTCCTTAAAGTTAAACCTTTAAAAATGTGGATCTAAAGAGTTGTGTTGCAAGCTTACTTAGGACACATCCTTTCTCTGTGTTTAGGTTCATTTGCCCCACTTTGCTTTCAATTTCACAGATACAAGATTAGTCATTTTAAAATTAGGTAATAGATTTCAGAGTTGCAGGTGTCCCCCACCAGGTCATTAATTGGGGAAGGCATGTGTGAAGCAGTGGGCCTGACATCAGAGACAACCTTCGCTTCCTCGGACTCACCAGGCTCCAACTCTGCCCAGTTGTGGGGGCTCCTCCTGGCCCCCCAGGCTCCTCATGCTCATGAAGACATCTCTTCTCACTCAGGCTGATGCCTGGTCTCTTATCTCCCCTCCCTCTCTTTCCAGGATTACCTATTTTCTTTTAAACATTCTGTCCATTCTCACCTGCGAGTTTTATACTCAGCCTGTGTGAAGTTTGCAAAAAGGCTGGGATGAGATGAGATGGAGCTGGGGGACATGAGAGACTTGGGTCTCCTACTGGAGTTACACATAATTAATTCTATATCTAAGTGTTCTAGAGCTGGGGACAAAGGGACCTTGCTTCTGCCCAGGGGGAGGTAAGACCTGTCTCATTTCAGCAACCTCAGAATGCATCATCTTTGCTTCAAAAATATATCCACATTTGTCTTTTTGTATATTCTACTGCTGTACTTGCTCTTCTTTCTCTACTAAATGTTCTTTGGAGAAATTTCAAACTTGAGTCTGTTGAATCAAGAAAGACAAAGATCCATTGCAGTAGAGAGGTCAGCATGTTTCTAGAGGCCATAGGTGGTGCCAGTGTGTCTTCCATCTAGCGGGGTCAAGTGCTCTCTGCGACTGGAAGAAAGATGATCAACAGAAGTTCTGAGAGAGGGAAAGTTGTGGACATTTGTGACTTTTTGTGCCTTCACAACATGGGATGTTTCTTTATACCACACTGTTTTGCTCTCATGCTATTGAATCTATTTTCTTAAAAGTGTAGGCAACTGAGTGTACGTCCATGAGTCTCTGCTTTGTTGATTTTGCATCTTGCTTCAATGAACCTAAGTCTTCCTGGGATATTTAACATCACTCACCCCCCACTCCAATGTTCCTAGCTTGTCTTGATTGTGTGATTTGGAAAAGGAAATAAGACTAAAAGGACAGGATAATTTTTGTTATGGGAACTCTGATTATTCCTAAGACATTCTTGAAATTAGAGCATTACTGCCTTTAAATATTAATTCTGTTTCCTGAAAGAAAAGCCCAAGTATTCAAGTGATTCTAAAGCACATGGAGGAGAAACTAAGTTCTCAAGAAAAGAAAATTGCAAAAAGGTGAAATATGCAATTTGACAGGGTGGTGCGTGATATTGCTATAAATGCTGCAGACCGTATGGTGTGTTTTGACAGAGTACAGTAGTTTCAAAGACATGACAAATGATTAATGTAGTGCTTGGTGGGATAGTTTCTAAGAAATGAATTAGATTTCTTAGCTATGGAAGTGATCTAAGCTGTGCATTAACTATTTCGGTTCACCAGAGTAGCATTTATTACATTGAAGCAATGTAAGAATGGAGAAAGACCCATTCAAATGCATTTATTCAAATTTTGTCATGTTTGATTAGAATGATTTCAGGAGTAACTCACCAAATTATTAGGTATACATTATAAAAACAAAATTGGGGCAGCTGCCTGGCTTACAGTAATCACATTTTAGTGGTTGTGCTTAACCAACACTTCTTGTTGGAAGTCATTCCTTTCCCCCATCCCACCATGACATCTGATGGGTTCTGTGTGGTCCCGACTCCATGGCAACAGTGATCAATATAAGGGCAGGCAATTGACTGAAGCTTAATAACTTACTTTCCTAGCCACAGTAATCCGTCAGAAGGTAGCATTTAACTAGGGTTAACGTCATTCTGGTTTGCTCAGGCTTTTCCAGTTTCAAAATTGAAAGTCCCATGTCCTGGGAATCTCCTCAGTCCCTGGCAGGGTGAGATAGTTGGTCACCCTACATTGAACCTAAGCTGGCCAATTAGAATTCTTCCCTGGGAGTTCTGGACTGGAAATGGGGTCTTTGTTCTTCTGGTCACAAAACTATAAAAATAAGGTCTGGAGAAGCTGACAGTTCTGCTTTCAAATTCAAGACATGGCTAGTCTGAAATAAGAAAATAAAGTCTGCTTTCAGAAAACAAGATGAACGCAGAGTTTGGAGAAACACCGAGTCTCTGGCTTCCTTTCTTCCCACTGTTAGCAAAAATGGGCTTAATGAGAATCAATGGGCTTCTTCCGCTTGTCCAAACTGTGCAAATTGGGTTTCTGTCCATTGTGACCAAAGAATCCTATTACATCATGTTTGCCCCTAGACAAGCTCAGGAGTTATACCTTTTAATCTTTTTAGTTGTAATGTTACACTTTTCCCCAGTTTTCTAAAGCTTATAAAACAGAAAGTGGAAACATTTGAAATAGCAGTTAAAATTTAGGTTGGAAGGGCTCTCCGAGGATTTGAAGACTGTCTGGTCTGGCAGATAGAGCAGAAGTTCTTTCTACAAAAGAACAGTTATAATTCACGCTTCTTTCCTGGTTATCAAGCCCACTTTCATCATAGTTTACAGGACATCTTATGTCTGGTCCATGAATCCAGTGACTTTATGAGATAATTAGGTTGTGATGAAGTTGTGAACTCTCTCTCTCTGCCATGTGAGGTTGCGGTATAAAGTTGGCCTTCTGCAAGCTGACAGGAGAACCTTCACTAGAGAAAAAAGCTCTTGACCATAAACTTTCCAGCCTCCAGGGTTCTGTTTACAAGCCACCCTGTCTAAGATATTTAGTCATAGTGGCCTGCAAGGACCGAGAAGGTGCAAGGATGGACCATGTTGAACTATATTGAGGTCAGGAAAAGATGCCTTGCACACATCACCTGCTTGCTCCTCTGTGCATCCTCTTCCCAGGCACTGACAATCTTTGATTTTTCAAAATCAACTTTAGCTCAAGCTGAAGCTCCCCTGGAAGCCCCCCATCTGCCTTCATGCCCTCTCGTTGCAGGGGTGAGGAAGGAAGGGGATGGGAACATTATACAGATGCTCCACCCTCCCTGCCCAGACCAACTGAGTCAGATTCTGCGAGGAGTTCCGAGTCTTTAGAACAAGTGCTTTAGTGATTCTGAAGGGCAGGAAGAATTGACACCACCAGCTCCCCTTGCCCCCTCCTCGCAGCCTGGTGCGTACCCAGCCAGCCTTCACGATCCAGCTGGGGCTTCCTGCCTTGATGACGTCTTCCTTGCCTCTCTCAGGAGGACTGACGCTGCCTCCTCTGTGATGCCACAGCACTGCATTCGCATTTGTGTTCTAGCACTCTCGTCTTGTGTTATATCATCATGTTTGTGCATCCGTTTCCTCACCAGATTTCCAGGAACTTGTGGACAGGGATCATAAAACAGGAGGAATTTAGAGAAATGAGGGGGTGGTGAGGTGCCTCCCAGGCGACAGGTTCTCTATACTTAGGGGTTACAGAATGGACACAGGCAAGAAATACTAGAAGCTGTATTTCTTTTCATTTTTCCATGTAATCTTTAATTCCTATTTCTGGGTATGCTTATAATGTACATCATATGTAGTATGGTAGTACACAGAAAGTTAATAAATACGTCAATATAATTGGTATGCTATAACTGATACATAAATTGAGAGTTCCATTTAAAATGTTTTTAAAGGATAGTTTGAGGTTAAAAACAGTTGGAGGCTATGGACTCAGATCATCATTTTCTAGTTTCTTGTATCCGCCTGGAAGGATGGCATTCCCTACTGAGGTCCTATACCCATGTGGGTGAGGGTACATGGTCAGCGGAGTTTGAGGAGGCAGCATTTCCTAAGTACCTGCCCAATTTCTGACACTACCTCTTCTATTACCATCCATTAGAAGTGCTTCCCTCACTCTCCAGGCTTGATGTCGAGGTTGACTGATGGTAACCCCTATACCAGGGGCCCCGCCCTGCAGCTGGGAAAGCCCTGGGTGGATACTGAGGGGAGCCCCATGGAGGAGGGTCTGGGCGAGGAGCCTTGAGCTCCTTCTTCCAATGAACAGCCCGAACAATGCGGTGTCCTCAGGGCTCAGCCCAGTGGTCCTGAGTGGTCCCTGGGGTCTGAGAACCCACAGCCCTGACCCAGGGGATTCTGGTGGTGTTTTGATCTTATGGACAATAAGAGTGAGTTCCTGGAAAAGGGATGCAGGAAAGAGACAGGAGATTTGTGGGAGGGTGAAGGGAATGTCAGTGCTCACTGGACCCCACTGGATAGGCCTGGGCCAGATCAGCAGAGCCTTGGAAGTCAGGAGGAGGCAGCAGTTCACTGGCACTGTTAAGTCACGGCAGCCACACCTTAGTCACCTGAAAAGTGTTCGCACAGCCTCCTGCAGGCTGAGCCTGTAGTTCTGAGCACACTCGGGGGTGATGTACTGGCCTTGCGTCTCTGTCCCTGCCTTCGGGTGAATCAGGCTGGGCATGAGGATGACGTCACCCAGGCACTGTGGGGTAGTGATTCTAAAGGGGGAATCTTTGCCAGACAGCTCCACACCCTTCAGACTTGCCTGGGGTAGCTGGTTCTCCACTCTGGACCAGGGTGTTTTCTCCTCCTGAGTAGGACGAGTGACAACTGAATCAAGATTGCGGCCGGTGTGATCTACTGAAGTTAACGCTAAAGCGTGGCCTACTTCCCTCTCTGACCAATTTTTCTGTTTCTCGTGATTGTGTGAGAATGGCAGAAGATCTGGTGTCTTCCAAGGCTCCCGATGGCCATCTCTGCTCTCACGCCACCCTGTGCCTGGCTGTCATCTTATTTGATGGGAAATACCTGGGGGCTGTGACCGTTCCCAGAAGCAGAAGTATAAAAATAGTATTCCACTTTGGATTTAACCAGGCTGTACCTCTTAAGCAGACTTAAAATCGCTTTGTAGCAATAATTCTTGCTTGGCAAATTGTGTGTGATCTGGAGGCTTTCTGAAATGAGGCTTCATGTTGAAAATCGGATGCTGTTGACAACTCTCGGGGGCTGGCAAGAGGCTGCTCTAGTTTTCATTAAGTAGTCACTGTGGCAGGAGTTTATTAAATTGCAAATCAGAAACTTTTGGTTAAAAGGACTGGCTGTAATCCAATTAATACATTCATTTTTATTAGTGCAGCCCCAGGTTGTGAAATGGGACTAACTCAGCAAGGGTCAGAGCTGCTCCTGGACTCCCCTTCTGCTTTTCCATATTAACCTGACCATCCTCATCGTGCTTGTCCAGCGCCCTTTGGTTCATCTTTCCTCTAGGAGGAAAGCTGGGGAAAAGGCTGAGTGGGTTTTGTTCCTTTTTGCAGTCCTAAGGAATCCCCCATCCCTGAGGCAGACAGTTCCTCGTTAGCTGACCTTGTGATTGACCAGGGGAGGTGTAAAGTGTAGGGTGTATCGATTGGTTTTGACTTTCGAGCTGTTGTGACAAAGGTGCTTTCTGCTGATGGCTAAAACTAATTACTACCCAGGACTGCTGGGCTTTCAGCAGCTTAAACAAAACAACACTATAGGTCTCTTAGGAAATAAAATGGAATCTAAGTGCAGAGGGAGAGCTCAGGGGGGGACGGCTCCCTTCACCCCATGCTTTTTTGACTTCCTTCTAATATGGGCCTGTCCTGTTCCCAGGTTCTAAATTCTTGAAAGTCAACCAATTGTAGATTAAAAATATTAAAAAAGAAAGAATATAAAAACAGAAACACAAAAGCAATACATTGTAACAACTAATACATAGTGTTTATATTAGGTAAAACTATTGCGTATTACAAGTTACATAGAGGTGGTTTAAACCAGTGGTCCCCAACCTTTTTGGCATCTGGGAACTGTTTCCTGGGAGATAATTTTTTCACAGATTTGGGGGTGGTGGTGCTTAGATTCTCATAGAGAGAGTGCAATCTAGGTCCTTCACACTTGCAGTTTTCAGTAGGGTTTTGTAACAAGTTGGTCAACATAAGGAACTAGGCCTACTGTGCTGATACATACATGTGGTGCTTGTCTGGTCTATGAAAATTAGGTCAATTTAAGGAGGTGGTCAGTATTGGGAGGTGGTCAGCTTACAGACACAGGGCTGATACTGAGACCAGATGTTCCACCTTCTTTGCCCTGCAGCCTGGTACAGTGAGCGTGGCGTGGCTTCAGTATCCTGGCCCAGTGCTTTAGTGCCCAGATGCTAAGTACCACCTACTTAGACCAACACTTTTGGATATGTTTGGGTTCTAGCCAGTGGAAGACGATTGCTGGGGAAGGTGATGCCTGCTGGAATATTGAAAATGAGTAGCTAGGAACTAGTCCCATGAAAAGGATGTAGGTGTGGGAAGAGAAGTGAGTGGTCCAGATAGATCCAAGGAGAAGTCTGAGCAAATCCAATCAGATTCAGAGAACTGTGGCAGTTTGGGGGAGCTGTCTAGGGGACAGTGGGAATCTAGCAGTGGAATGAGATAGGCTGGAGGAGCACATGGGATTGGGTATGGAAGAACTGTGAGCACACCTCGGGGCTCTGGGAGTCTCCGCAACTGAGTGCGACTCTCTCTTTTGTGTTTATAAAGGCGTTTCTGGTGTCTATGTGAAGGCTGGATTGGGGGGGTTGGAGAGAGGGAAGAGGGAGATGGAGCCCAGGACAACTGATGGGACTGGTGAAGATGGTGGAGATGGGTGTGGTAGTGGGGGTTTCTGGTGTCTGTGTGAAGGCTGGATTGGGGGGGGAGGGAAGAGAGAGATGGGGCCCAGGACAACTGATGGGACTGGTGAAGATGGTGGAGATGGGTGTGGTAGTGGGGCAGGTTGGGGGTGTTTTGGAGGAAGAGCCAGCAAGGTTTGGTGATTGTTCAGGAATGAGAAGTGAGAGAGAGGAAGGCGTTTGCCAAGTTTTGGATGGCAGGAGGAAGGATCTGTGTGAGTGTCCAAGTGTTGGGCTAACAAACTACTGCGACTTGGATAACTTAACAGAACAGAAATGTATTGTCCCACAGTTCTGGAGGCCACAAGTCCAAAATCAAAGTATTAGCAGGCCTGGTTTCTGCTGGTGGCTTAGAGAAAGAATCCATTCCATGCCTCTTTCCTGCTCCACTTCTTTTTTTAAATTTTTTTATTTTAAATTTTTATGGGTACGTAATAGTTGTATATATTTATGGTCACATGAAATTTTGACAAAAGCATACAATGCATAATGATCAAATCAGGATTACTGGGGCATCCATCACTTCTCTGTGTTAGGAACATTCCAATTCCACTCTTACAAATTATTGTTAACTATAGTTGCCCTATTTTGCTACTGAACACTAAGTGTTACTCCTTATATCTAACTGTATGTTTGCATCCATTAACCAGCCTCTCCTGCTCCACTTTGAATGGCTCTGGCCATCCTTGGTCTCCTTGGTTTATAGCAGGATTCCTCCACCCTCTGCCTCTGTTCCCTCACTCCTGTGTGTCTGCTTCTCAAATCTCCCTCTGCCTTTCCCGTATAAAGACATTAGTCATTAGATTTAGGGCCCACCCTAAATTCAGGATAATCTTAGCTTGAGATTCTTAATTACCTCTGTAAAGACTCATTCCAAATAAGGTTACACTCTGAGGTTCCGGTTGATATGTCTTCTGGACAGACACCCTTCAGCCACTACATCGTCTCAACAAAACAGGGAAGAGCAAGGACGAAGCTTGGGAGAGAGAGATGGGTCTTGTTTCATGCCTGTAGAGTCTGAAGTGTGTGTGGAATATCCGGGTAGGGGTGTATAGAAGGCATAGAGCTGGGAGCTGAGGAGAAGGGCCTGGCACCATCCTGTGTGGGTTTGGTGGATGAGAGGAGGTGAGACCCTCAGGGAGAGTATGTGCAGCTGGCAAAGCAGTGGGTGGAGGGCTGGCCCCTGAGGAATATCAGTAATAAAGGGAGGTAGAATAGGAAGGTCCCCAAGGTAGGTCCCAGGGGCAGGAGCAGGACCATAAGCCAGTCCTTCTGGGACAAGGGAGTAGAGAGTTCCGGGAGTGTCTCAGAGTCGAGAGCAGCAGTGAGATTGACTAAGACGGTTGCTGGGTTCTAAGGTATCTGGGCTGCCATGTTTGTGTGGATTTGAATAAAGAGAACACTGTCATTTCCCCTGCCTTGGTTAGTGGCATTCCCATTTACACAGTGATAATTGCCATCCGTAGACAGTGCGGTGTACATGGTGAGGAGTGGCGTGGCTATGAAGAGGATGTTTTGCATTCTGGTTGTGGCATTTGAATTTCAAGATTAATTACCTTCACTAGGTAGGGCAATACCCTGAACTGATCTGATTTCCCCTTAAAAACCTCTGTTCTAATGTGCCTAATTATCACAATTACAAGGTTGTTTGAGGGTAAAAAGTGAATGGAAACAAAATTGTAGGCAATTAGGTTAGAATGATGTGCAGTTTAAGGCAGAAAAGTGGGGACACAATTTTGTGTCATTGCCTGACACAAATTCCAGGGCCGCACGGCCCCCTGGCCTGACTGTGATGTGAGTTACGATGACCTGGTGTGCTGGCTTGATGAGTCACGGCTTGTGTCTCCTGTTCCAAGTTAATCCGTAGAGTCTCAAGTGCTTCTGTACATTCCACTCCCTTAGAGTTATACTCATCATCTCATAGTTTGTGGGAATCTCTTTCCCAGTACTGGAAAAAAACAGAAGCCCTATTAATTCTGAAAGGTGGCTGTCCATGTCACGAGTTTTCTGCAAACCTTTTATTTTGTTGGTGTAAGGACTGGATTTGATTCACCTCGAACTTAAGTGAGAAGATTGAGTGTTTTAATTGGACACACAGTTTTACTCAGTGAGAAATAACCTCAACTTCTCAGTGGCTTAACACGAGACAGATCCAACAGAGGGGGGAGTGGCTGTGCCCTAACAGTTGTCTATGGCCCAACTCCATGGAGCTTCCACCATGTTTTAATTGTACCTTCTGAAACCCGCACAGTTCCAGGTGGCCACTGCAGAGGAAGTGAGGCCAGAGCTATTTGCTGCCTCAGATCAACCCACTAGCCAGAAACTAGTCTCATGGTCCCCTGGCCCCAAATGCAAGTGGCTGAGATTTGCAGTCTCCCACTGGCCAGAATAGGAGGTGAATCAGATATTGGTGATGACTAGTTCCTCTCTCAGGAACTAATGTAGAGAACACCAGTGATCTGAACATTTCAGCACCACTTACTGTGTGGTAAACCTCCTCTGGGTGCCCGTGCTGAGGGTAACTCTGTCCAAGGTCTGCCTCCCACAATGTCAGTGGTTTGCTAGAGAATTTTGGCTGGGGAAATACCTAATTTTGTAAGTAAATGTTTGACAGACATGTCTCAAACACCAAAGAAGCCCATGCTACCCTCTCTGGACACCTCTTTCCACAGAAGGTGTGCTTTGGTAGCCTCATACAATTTTTTTCAGCTGGATGCAGTGGCTCACGCCTGTCATTCTAGCACTCTGGGAGGCCGAGGCACGTGCATTGCTTGAGTTCAGAAGTTTGAGACAGGCCTGAGCAACAGCAAGACCCTGTCTCTACTAAAAATACAGAAAAACTAGATGGGCATCATGCTGAGCACCTGTAGCCCCAACTACTCAGGAGGCTGAGGCAAGAGGATCGCCTGAGCCCAAGAGATTGGGACTGATGATTGGGGCTATGAGGTCTGATGATGCCATGGCACTCTACCCAAGGTGTCAGTGAGACTCTGTCTCAAAAAAATTTTTTTTCCCAAGATAGTGACCACTTACCCCCCATCCAAGTGGACCAAGGTGAAGCAACCCCAACTGACTGATAAGTGTCTGATCAGATTATTTTCCAGATTGTAACTGAATAACACAGACATTCAGTTAGACTGTAGGTTCCAGAACTTGCCAGGAGTCTGCAGGTATTGTGGGCAGATCATCTCTAGCTTCCTGCCAGGGTGGGGACTGCTCAGATAGCTTCAAAATGCAAGAAATGAAACTCACAAAATCCTTTCAGTTTTGACTTACTCCTGTACCATGGTGGCCACGTGCAGAGGGCAGCTGCTAGGTGATTCTGAGATTCTGGTTCTCAATGCCACAAGTCAGAAAGCTAGAATGTTCTCCATCAGAGCCGTTCTCTGGACACAGGCCCTGGCATCACAGCCTGGTAGCCTGACCAGCAAAATATGGATCATGCTTGATGGTTTATTCTTACAGTATTGGGTGACATCCAAATATGCCATGGAATTGCCCCTCCTCCTCTCTGGGGGTTGGGGAGCACATGAGACGGGCCACAGGTCCTGCTGTGTCTCTTTTACGGCTTGGTCAGGGCAGAGGTGAATGAGGGAACTGGTCCCAGGGTCTGCTATCTGTGGTCTAGAAGACCACCAGGGGCAGATTCCAGGCAGTGTTTCAGCTCGTCTCCCCAGATAGTTGGGCACAATGGGGGCTTGAACCCACCCTCTTCAGCAGAGCATGTTGGCTTTTTAAAAATTGTTGGGGGTTCATTGAGGGTACCAAGAACCAGGTTACATTGATTGCATTTATTAGGTAAAGTCTCTCTTATAATTGTGTCCCACCCCCAAAAGCTGTGTCACACACGTGCCCCCCACCCCCTCTCTCATTCCCTCTCTCTGCTTTCCTCTCCCCTCCACCATGTAGTAGGTCATTAATTGTCTTCGCATCAGAATTGAGTACATAGGATTCTTGCGATGCTTTGCTAAGAAGAATGTGTTCCATTTCCATCCATGTTAATACAAAAGATGTAAGGTCTCCATCTTTTTAACGGCTGAATAGTATTCCATGGCATACATATACCACAGCTTGTTAGTCCATTCCTGGGTTGGGGGGCATTTAGGCTGTTACATGTTGGCTTTTTAATACTGGACTTGGGGCATCTTCATGCTCCACATTAGTGCTTTCTGCTAACAGAGCTGAAGTTCATGTGGAAGTGATCTCCAGGCAGCCAGGTGCCCTGTGATGGGGAGGACGGACTAGGCTTCTGTGCAGAGCCAGAGAGTGGGACGCGTCAGGAGAGAAAGGAGCAGAGAGGAGGTGCAGGTGTCCTAGTCCAAAGCTGTGGTTTCTGAAAATCCCTGCACAACCTTTTCTCTGTAAACACCCCTGAATGGTTAGTTTAAGTGTATTTCTTTTCTGGAAAAAAAAGGAGAGGGGAGCAACTTCATTCTTGTATAGGATTGTTATTATGCTATGTATTCACCCAACAAACATTTCTGTTTTTTTTTCTTATTTTTTAAAATTTTAACCAAATTTTCATAAATTATGGCCAACTTCATCACATACAAATTTTCTTTAAACATTTTCTCAATTTCCTTTTTGAAATTTGTATTTATAATGAGTACATAATAGTTGTATATCTTTATGGGGCACACATATGATGTTTTGATAAGAGCGTCAATCAAATCAGGGTAATTGGGGTATCCATCACCTCAGGCATTTATCATTTCTTTGTGTTAGGAACCTTCCAATTCCACTCTTTCAGCTCTTCTAGAGTATCCCTAACTTTGTATTGACTATGGTCACCTTGTTGTGCTACCAGATATTGTTCATTCTATCTTACTGTCTAACTATATTTTTGCACCATTAACCACCTCCCCTTTATCTCCCTCCCCATTACCCCTACCAGCCTTTGGTAACCCTCATCCTACCGTCTCCATGAGGTCAATTCCAACAAATGTTTCCTGACCTCGCACTGTACAGGGTTCTCTGCTAAACTTGGGGATGATTAGTAACAGGTCTGGCCATGGGGAAACAACCTGTGTTGGATGGGATGTGCACACGAGCAAACAGGCCATATGGGCCGGTGTGAGAAGGGGTCGATGGGAGGCTGCAGTCTCACTAGGCTTCCCAGAAAGGGCGAGTCTTGCAGTGGGCCCTGAGGGATGAGTAGGAGTGTGCCAGCTGGGGCCAGGTTAAAGGCAGGACAGTGAGTGCTTCAGGAAGGACAGTGCTGGAAACACAGCCCATTTCAGGCTCTGTGGCTAACAGACCCAGCTGCAGACATTTCTTGCTCTATTACCTAAACTCATGCTAACATAAAAAGCAGCAGTTTTCACACTGCTGCCTGGCGTTACAGATAGCTCATGTTTGGGCTTAATGTTATTAACCATTCTTAATTAAATATATTCTCCAGGTAGTACCTGATGGCCATACTAATTAGAGATTTTAAAAACCATTAGCAATGTGTCACTAAAGATTTTTGTCTGAAAGGCTGGCTTTTAGAAGGGTTAGGAAAGAGCGCTGGTTGAAGCTGTTTTTCCAGCTTCAGCCAACCAAGTACAGGCATCAATGTCAGCCAACCAAGTTCGGGGGTCCTCACTTGGTCTGAGTGTCTTGGAAACACATATTTAGATAGCCGCATGTGCTTATGATCAGATTCTTTTTCATTAAAACATTCCATTCTGTTCTTTAGGACAAAATGCTGGGAGTCCTTCTGAGTTAAGATTTTCATTGTCTTTGTCTTGGGCACTCAAGGACTTTTGTCATTGCTGGTCCCATCCCAGTGCACTGACAATTATAAACAGCCACAGTGCTGAGGCCAGTTGGCAATACTTGTCCAAAACCAACTGTAGAATTTTCTGGGACCGAGCACAGAACCCAATTCTCCAGCTTCCTCTTTGGTCGTCTCTTAGATCTTTCTACTATACTGTTGATTTCCTAATTCATGTTAAATACTTAATTTTTTATAAAACGTTTTTTCCTTCCAACAGATAAAGTTTAGAGAACTATGATTGTGCCAAGTGAGATGCTGGTTTACTGAAATGCTTTGATCTTAAAAAGTAGTGGTTTTTAGACCCAGAAGAGCTCATAGGTGACCACGTCCAAGCCATTCACAATCTGTGTGACACTGTGCAGCTGGGTAACAGCGCCAAGCCTCAGTTTTCTCAGGTGTGAAATTGGTTTATTAAGCTTGATTATCTGAGAGCTTTCTTTCTCCTACTGATTCTGTGGCTCTTTACAACATAGGAGACAGAGAGAGAGAGAGAGAGAGAGAGAGAGAGAGAGAGAGAGAGAGGCATAGGAGCTGGGCTGAGACTTACAGAGCTGGTGAACAGGCCCTACCCACTTCAGAATTGTGAGTTCAGGGTGCTTTCCATTTTCTAAGGTGTTAAACAGTTTAAGTTTATGAGTAAAGTCCTATTTAAGGCACTTCTTTCATTGTTATTCACAGCACAACTCAAATCAATATTTGTCAGATAGAAAGGGCAGCAACATGAGAAAAATGATTTTCTAAAAGGTCCCCAGACTCTCCGTACCGGTCCTGACTATGGCTATATTTAGAATACTCACGAGTTCCATTTGCCATGATGACATCCTCGCTCTCTTTCTCCGTGGTGACCTTCGTATTTATAATAGATGAGTTTCTAACATTTTCATTTTAGGGAGTAGCACAATGAAGTACATTAACCCACTTGTTCCTGGAGAAGGTGCTGTGAGCTCATCACTGGGCAGGGAGTACTGAGATTCAGCTTGTCTGAAATGTTTGGTGGGGTGCCGAGGGAGACAGCTGGCAGGTGTGCGAGTGGTATTGGAAGTCGGTGGCTGGAAATGGTTGGAAGGAAATGGAGAAGGGTAGGACGGGGGCTGGAGGGAGGTGATTGGGAGCACAGCAAGGGATATAAGTTTGTAGAAAATTTGGATATCTCTACATGCAAAGCCATCATAATTTGGAATTTACATCTGTGTCTTAAAATATGGGTGGAGCTTACTTTTATTTAAGTTGATCCTTCAGAATATAGACTCAAAAGGTCACTGGAATTTCAGGGTTGATGTCAACCTGTGTTTAGGGGTCCCCTATTCTGACCCCTTTCCAGACATGGCCTCATCAACAGGTGAGGAGTCTGGGGCAAAAGGGCTGTGCTCACCATTAGCCCCTACCTCACTTCGTAGATCAAACTGCACTTTGATCACCAAGGCCCTGGAATACAATTCCCTGTCCAAGTAAGGCCTGTGTAGTTGTCTTCCTTGCGTTTGTCCTCTGGAAGGTGGCTCATCCCCCTGGTGCATGTGTCCCCAGGCCCTAACGGTGGTTGAGGTCTGGTGTTTACAGGAGTAGGTGGTCGTTGGATTTGGATGTGAGGACTGGGGCATCCACACACATGCACGTGAGCAACTTTGAGAGAGGTTAAAGAGTTTTTGAACTTGAACTTGGCTTTGCAGGTTGTTGACGATGTATTCGGCAAAGTGCTGCAATGGAAGATAATTCATTTAAAAGTTTATTGACTTGGTAAACAACATACATATTTATTTGTTTTTATTTATTTATTTTTAAACTAAAAGTGTACACTTAATTCTGCAAGAGCCAGGTGAGAATTTTTTTTTCTTTTTTCTTTTATTTTTTATTATAGATAAAAATATGCACCATAGATGTGGCCCAACCCATCGCCCTCCCTCCACCCAAACCTCCCCCCTCCCTGCCCCTTCCTTGGTCCTTTCCTCATAGTCTTGTGGTATAGTTGGGTTATAGCCTTCATGTGAAAGCTATAGTTTAGCTTCATAGTAGGGCTGAGTACATTGGATAATTTTTCTTCGATTCCTGGGATACTTTGCTAAGGAGAATATGTTCCAGCTCCATCCATGTAAACATGAAAGAGGTAAAGTCTCCATCTTTCTTTAAGGCTGCATAGTATTCCATGGTATACATGTACCACAATTTGCTAGTCCATTCGTGGG
>CAUYPK010085627.1:0-42565 GCA_963574355.1 Loris lydekkerianus | reverse complement strand
CCTGTTGACAGTATGGGAACCAGGTGAGCCAGGCCAAGCTCAGCAGAGATGTCCTGTTGACAGTATGGGAACCAGGTGAGACAGGCCAAGCTCAGCAGAGATGATGTCCTGTTGACAGTATGGGAACCAGGTGAGCCAGGCCAAGCTCAGCAGAGATGTCCTGTTGACAGTATGGGAACCAGGTGAGACAGGCCAAGCTCAGCAGAGATGATGTCCTGTTGACAGTATGGGAACCAGGTGAGACAGGCCAAGCTCAGCAGAGAGGTCCTGTTGACAGTATGGGAACCAGGCAAGACAGGCCAAGCTCAGCAGAGAGGTCCTGTTGATAGTATGGGAACCAGGCGAGACAGGCCAAGCTCAGCAGAGAGGTCCTATTGACAGTATGGGAACCAGGCGAGCCAGGCCAAGCTCAGCAGAGATGTCCTGTTGACAGTATGGGAACCAGGCGAGACAGGCCAAGCTCAGTAGAGATGTCCTGTTGACAGTATGGGAACCAGGTGATACAGGCCAAGCTCAGAAGAGATGTCCTGTTGACAGTATGGGAACCAGGTGATCCAGGCCAAGCTCCGCAGATATGTCCTGTTGACAGTAGGGGTCCTTCATATGATGTGATGACACAGCACCCTGCTCTGTGGTCTTTCTCCCACAAATGCAAAGCTTCAGTCTAATCATGAGAAAAACATCACAAAAATCCCAAAGAGGGCCGTTGTACTAAATACACCCAGTTCTCCTCCAAACCATCAGAGTCAATCTGGAAAACTGTCACAGCTGAGAATAGCCTGAGGAAACAAGACAATGAAAGCCAGTGTGGGGTCCCAGGCCATGTCCTGCCATGGAGAAGGGGCACTGAATACAAACTAAGGAAATCTAAGTCATCTGACTCATCTGTGAGATTTAGATAACAATAAGGTACTGACTCTAGTTCATTAAGATGATACACATGCACAGCAATGCAAATACTAATAAGAGGGGAAACGGGGTGCACAGTGTAAGTGAATCCCTTGTACTATCTTTACAATTTTTCTGTAAATCTGAAATTGCTCTAAAACATGAAGTTTATTACTTCAACTGTGTTCATGTAGTCCCCTCACTTAGAGTTCTCTGTGACTTCTGTATAAAATCCCTATTCCTTTGGATGCTCACCACACCCTGAGCCATAGGGTCTCGCCTACTTCTAAACCCTGGGTCCAGCCAGACCCTGAAGCTGTCTGCGACCTTGACACTCCGGCCTCCATAGATCCATGATGTGCAAAGTCCTCTGCCATGGTCTGCACACATGGCCCTGTGCCTCCCCTTTTCTTCCCTCAGCTCCTGATGAAGGCATTAACTCAGGGCCTGTTGTCAAGCTGTTATCAATTCAGTTGTGGTGGATGTGGGATCAGTAATTAGCCAGTGCACAGGGCTCTATGCCAAGCCCAGCTGAGCATCGGTCATCAGTCTCCTCAGTAGCCACCTTGACTTCGTGGTCCTCACTGCCAAGTTTGCAGATGTTCTAAAGAGTATTTTCTTCTCATTTCAGCATGACCTTTATGAAACCAGATTTATAATTACCGGTTGTTAAGGAGAGTCCTGCCTTTTTTCCCAGGAATCAAACAAACATATGCCCTGGGAATCTCATTCTCTCGGTCCCCATGCTGGACCAGCCCATCTGCACCCAGGAGGCTGACCAGCCCTCCATGAAGTCATCCTTCCGAGACCAGCTGCCGGGCTACTTCCCTGATGCCGCCAAAGCCGATTCCCCCAGCCCTCTGTCTTCTTGAGAGCGGCACTGACTCTGCAGTCATTACTTATTTCGTAAACTCTGAGCTATTTGTTCTTTTCCCTTCCTATGGTAAAACCTGCATGATTTCCAATTACCTTCTGAAGAAAACTCCATGATGAAAAATGAAGTGAGTTGCTCAAGATGGTATTTCTAGTTAGGTTGCTCCAGGTGTCACAGGCAGTACTTTCATAAGAGTGTAATTGATATATTCTTTCCCCCACTCCCCGATAAGGCTAGAAAACATAATAACCTCCCTGGAAGAGCAGGCTTTGATTCCTTACAAAGGCTGAAAGCCTTCTTTTTCTTCTATGGGAAACCTATTGAATTATTGAATCTTTGAAGTAACGAGTAATGACCTTAATTGCCAGCAAATCTTAATTATTTCTACACTTCAGTGTGGTCCATGATATTTTCCTTATTGTTGGCTCTTAATGGAAGCTGTTTTCCCCAATGGGCTTCAGTTCCTCTACTCTTGCTCCAAAAATGTCAGTAAAATTGGTCTTTTAGATACCATTCCTTATGTGACAGGAAATAAGATATTAAAAAGCAATGTTAATCTCACTATTTTCTATGTTACAGTGTTTATAAGCAAATGGTTTGAAGTCTGTTTCCAGAATAAGCCATTATTTTAAGTGGTTCCAAATTTGCAGAAATGTCGGTCTGCTCCCAGCTCCAAGCTTTTCCGCATTTACTAACGTTCTGGAATAAGCCTTGTATAGTTAGTTTATTTATAAAGAAAGCCAAGAATGTGTGCAAATATCACCCTAGAATTACAGAAAATGGTTTCTAAAGGTTAAACAATTCACCATCAGTATCAGCAAATACAGCTGATAGATGGAAGAAGAATATCTAGACAAAAGAAACCGTATTGAATTATCTGGTCTCAGGATGCTCTTACAACAAAAAATGTATAATTATTAACTATAATAAACCTCAGTTAACTAGAATCTGAAGCCTTTAAATAACTGCAGACCCATACCACCCCCACCATCCTTAGGAAAAACATATTTTTCAATAGCAATTGTTGAAATAAAAAGTTTTATTAACTGCTCTAACATAGCCACGAAATTCAGCTATCCAGAATTACTATTTCAGTTAATTACCCTCCTCACTTCTGGGTAGGATGAATTACTTTCAAATGAGTAATTATGTGTAATTGCTAAATCTGTATGTCAACTTGACTGAGCTGAAGGATGCCCACATAGCTAGTGAAACAGCATTTCTTGTTGTACCTGTGAAGGTGTTTTCAGAAGAGATCAGCATTTGAATTAGTACAGTGAATAAAGAAGATCCACTCTCACCAATGTGGGCAGGACTGACCCAACACACTGAGGGCCCAAATAGGACAAAAAAGCAAAAAAGGGCAAATTTGCTCTTTCTGCTGTAGTTGAGATGGCTGTCTGGTCCTGTTCTCAGGCCTGGGTAAAAACTATACTACCAGCTTTGTTGGGTCTCCAACATGCCGGCTGCCGATTGTGGGACTCCCAATTTCCATAATGGTGTGAGTCAGTCCCTCATGACAAATATCTATCTATCTGTCTATCTGTCTATCTATCTATCCATTCATCCTATTGCCTCTTTTTCTCTGGAGAGCCCTGACTAACACAAACTGTAATAACAAAAGTGTCATGATGATGGCAGTCTTTGCAGACAAATCTAACATAATTTTATCAGTAAAGTTCAAATGACACAAACTCCAATTCATGGTGTTAAATAATGAGGACAATTTATTGGTCCACATACTTTAAAGGTCTGTAAAAAAAAAAAAAAAAAAAAAAAAAAATCGGTGCTTTAGGTTAGGCTTAATCTCCCACAGCTAAAATGACATCAATGACCCTGGACTTCTCCATCTTTCTGCTGAGCCTTCCTGTCTATGTCAGCTTTGTGGTCAGGCTGCTCACAAGGCATCTCCCCAACCAGGATCCTTTGCTAGTTGGGGGTGGTCGCAGCAGCTTTTAGTCTCCCATCCTCACACCACACCATCTAGAGACAGAGCTTCTTCCAATGGTTGCCCCAAAAGATGAGAAAGTTCCTCCTCCCCTAAAGCTAATGTCTCGTCATATCCCTGTGATTCTAATTGGATCTTAGGCCCATCTCTGGGCCAAACCCAGTGCAGAGAGATTGAGTATCTAGTAGACTTAAAGCAAGCTTAGACTGCCCTTGGAATTGGAGTTGGAGTGGGACATGAAGGCAGCTGGGAGAAAGTGAAATAGGAATTAATGCTGGGAGACAACAAACAAATATCTACTGTAACAACAGATAAGGAATCGCAAATTTCCAAAAATAGAAAGTTCACTGAAGATGGGAATGAAAGCAGAGTTAATGTAAGCCACTGGTTGTCTTCATTTTTACTGCTGATTAAACCAGATAGATGACTTCTTGCCATATTTTATCAAGCACTCTAGCTGGGTTAAAAGTACCCAGATGCTTACAGATTGGGAAAGAGTCCACATAGAAAGGGCTAAAAATAAACCAAACTTCAATGTCCCAGGAAAATAACCAGATTCACTGAAAGGTAAGTTAAGGCTGTGGAGAGAGATAAAGCTGATATTGCCTCTAAACTACACTACTTATTAGCTTGTGGCTTTCAGCAGCTTACTTACCCTCTTTGATGTGGCTTTTTTCATCTATATAATATGGACAATAGGACTTCATTCATACAGTTGTTATGAGAATTAAAATAAGATATTACACACAAAGCATCTGGCCAGTGTCTGGCACCATTAGGGATTCAGTACTTGCCCTGATTGAGGACAGGATTCCTGCCATTGACGTATTGCAATGAATGATGGCACCACTTGTCTGTGTTTGTTGGGCAAAACTAGAGTATTGCCAGAAAGTCCCTTATTTTTTGTTTTTCTTAGAAACCATTTTCTGATTTGTACTTTCTTTATATATTCTTAGATGACATGTTTCTCATGTGCAGGAACATATCTCATATTATTTCTATGTTTAAAATAGATCTCTTTACCCAGGGAACTTTTTCTGTGATGATAAAGAGGAACTGAAGGAAAAGAAAGGAATGGAGTAGGCAATGCAAAGGTAAGGAAATAACCAAATGGCTCACTTCCATTAAATAATTACAACCTTTTTTTTTAGAAATTAGTTTATCTCCCTAGTTCCTCCATCACTTCTAGTAAAAAAAACAAACAAACAAACAAAAAAAAACTCATTTTTTAATATTTTCTTTTCAAAGGAAATCAAATGTCCTCTTTCTTCCCACACCGTTGTGTAACTGCCATCACATAGCATATAAGAAGACCAAAGCACAGCAGCAATTTGTAAAATACCTTGAAATTTTGATGAGAAGTATAAGGCATGGATGAGAAAGTGGGAAAAATAATAGAAAATGCAAAAACAGTTAAGGCTATATAAAGTAGTGGCCTTTCTACAATGATGTGATTCACACTGTGTATATGTGGTGCATGGATCTGTCACGACACTGCCTTGGCTCCCTCCTGCTACCATGGCTTATTCTAGATGAACGCTCCTATTGGATGCCAGTGAAATGTATCTTTTTTTTTTCTTGTCACTTACAGAGACTCCTCCACATCTCACAAAATGGCAAAGTGGACATCACTATAATCAGTCAGACTGATCAGTGCAGTGTGTTAAGAGCTGGTGGGAAGGACCTAATCAATCCTGCATTCTCCTCCCCAACCGTGTCCTAGGTGACAAATGTCTAATTTGAGTAGTTGGACCTTAATTATAATTCTCATAGAAATATTTTCAAGCCATCTGGAAGAGAAAGGTCATTAGATAAGGTTTCTAAATACCACTCAAACCATGCTGCAATATAGCCAGCTTCTCACTCAGGCTGGAAAGCTATATAAGGTTGGAAATCATCTTATATCTCATTAATAATAGATATGATGTATTTCTGGTACAGACTGCAGAATTACTTTCATTGTACCTGTCAGATATTCTAACATGTTCTCTAGAGAAAAAAAAAAAAAAAAAAAAAAAAAAAACCACGTTCTATGTAGTATTTATTTTCCCTCTGTAGTACACAAACTTTTTATTTCAAATGGATAAACCCAAACAACATTTTATCATAGAATTACTAAAATAAATTCACTGTTTTTTATCAAGGATTTAACTAAAACTTATGACTATAAATAAGTAATAGGTACTGGCCTGCAGTTCAACAAAGCTGTCTCCAAAACAGAAATTTATAGTGTTTGATTACATGAACTTCCAATTTTGATTTATATAAATTAAAAATATCCATAACTTAAAAGCTAGCTAAGTCAAGTTTTTCCCTTTTTTTCTTGTTATATAAACTATGAGATCACTTGAACTGTTAAAGCCTATGAGATATGCTCTGCTGCCCACTGTAAATGTCAAAATATAAGGAAGACAGGAGATGTGTTGAAAAATCAATGTTGAAATATTTTTTGAAACAAGAGTATCTTTCTTTCTAAAGCCCTTTCAAGGATTTAGCTTCAAGGGGATAAAAAATACAAGCTGACAGATTCTGTCCTGTTCTCATATTTCATGATTAAGATGTTTATTTGCATCATCTTTGAAAAGTATACATCAAAAGAACCCCAAACTCCAATATTTTGTTTCCTAGAAAGACCCAAAGACATATTTTTTTAAATTACCATAAAATTTTCAGTAATCACACACTCTATAAGTTCAGAAATAGGTTCATGGTAAGAATAAAACCACTAAAGTGAGGGTAAAGATAAAAGTCCGATTATAAATGTTGGTCTCCAATACAACAATCGTATGAAGTGATTAAAAGCATACTTTAAATTTCAAAAAACCTATAACAAAACTATAGTTTGTTTTATAACTATAGAAACAAACAAAGAGTATCCTCAATGAATTAGAAATTAAGAAGCATTCCCAGAGGATGGGAAAGCATTTCCAGCATGAAGAAAACACACTGTGAAAAGCATGCACAGACAAAAACTTCTATAAAGATGTTATCAACCAAGTAAATTGCATTGAGGAATACTAAAAGTACAAAGTGGCTGGCCCAAATTAGTAAGCTAAAAACAATAACCTGGGAATAAGAGAAATAACCCAGAATTTAGAAGAAAATCAAAAATGTTCTAATTATTATATTTTGAGATATTCAAGACAGTATTATGTCATCAAAGAGTCTTTTATAAATATAGAAGAGCAGAAAAGTCTTCGAATATGACCATCAAAATAAAAATTTCAATGGGAGAGTTGAATAATAAAATGAACTTGGCTAAATCAAGTTAATCAAATTAGTGATTAAAAATGTCTCTCATAATATAAAGAATGAAAAGACAGAGGTCACCATCCTGGTGACCAGCCCTAGATAGCCAGGGAATATTGTTTTATTTGTTCACTGCTGTGATTCCAGCATGTTGAACAGGTCCAGAATTATTAAATACTCAATTAATATGTCTTGAATGATTAAAAGTTAGAAGAAAGAAATAATTGGGAAAACGATCCTACATTCACCTACGGCATTAGCATTTAAATATGAAAATGTTGGAGCATATGAAATTTTAACTGTATCATCTGTGGAAGAAAAATTCACAAAAGAAAAAGATGTGAGGGGGAAAGGAGGAGGAGGTAGCAGAAGAGCAAGAGAAAGAAGTCAAGGAAGAAAAAGGCATGGAAGACAGGAAAAAACAGCAAGCAAATATACCAGTAAATACATATATATTAATAAATGAGAACATTCACATGGATATGCTCCCATGCATATATATAATAAAGGGTATATCCTATCCAGAGAAGACAATCAGGAAACAATAGATGGTAGAAACACAAAAGCTGATAGAAACACAGGAAGAAATCAGCAAGTCTATAATAATCACTAGTGGTAAGGAGAATTGAATTACTTTACCAGCAGTTCATCAACTAAGATTCAGATGAAGTTTAGTTCTTCCAAATCTAATAGAGCAACACAGTTGAGCCATTGGTGCCCAGGAAGGAAGATCTCCAGAAAACACTGTAATATTGCTAGTAAAGAACATCCAGCTGCCGGACACAATCTATTTTTTTAGATTTTATATTTGTGCACTTGTACATTTTATATAATTTCATAGAAATATCTGAAATTATATGCACCAACCTGTTAACCTCTGAGGCAGAAAGTGGCATTGCCAGGGCAGGAAAGGGATATAATGAAGGGAAATTTACTTCTCTGTGTTTGTTGACATAAGCAGATGGTTTTTTCCTTTTACTTGCATCAAACATAATGACCAGATGTTTTTAAATGTCAAACATACACATAAGAAAAGAAAATCAACAAATTCAAACCCAACTTCTTAAGTGGGAATAGGCTACAGAGAACAGTAAAATGAACAGTAAAACAAAAAGCTTACACTTTCAATTCTATTTTCTCACCCATTATTTTGAAACATGCATTTCAGGTAAATAAATAAAACATATGATGTTTTTATTTTTTAATTAAAAATTGATTATAGACACCATGGAAAATACAACTGGGTGATAGCTACTTGTTATGTCAGCTTACTAAGATAATAATGACAAACAGTAGGAAGTGGTTTTTTTCCTTCAGTACTTTCTCAGTAATAATTTATATAGTTTTAATAATACTATATAATTTTAGTACCTTTTTAAAACTTTAGGACACTTTTGTCACTTCACACAGCAAATTTGTAAACATCATGTTTAATAACCAAGTTATCATCCATCATAAGATTGTTCCATAATTGCTTAATTATTCCGCTACTATTGAACATTTTGATCATTTCCTAGTTTACTTTTGGGGATTGTTAAAAATCTTCCTGTATATAAATTTTCTCATATTTTGGATTATTACCACAGAATAAATTCCCAGAGATAAAACTGGCGTGATAATGGCCTTAAAAACTTTAGTTACTCTCAACTGTATAAGTCGCAACACTGCCTTCATAGAGTTGTATCACTTTCCGAAGTCCCTGTATCACAGTGCTTCCTACAGGGGACCTGGAATGCACACTCTGTCCACAGCAATATCGAAGGGACCCAGAGGTGATTAAGATTCTGCCAAAGTATTAGATGTATTAGAAGTGTATCTTTCTTAATTTCTGCTATGCTTTCTAGTCAGTCCATCCTGACATATGGTAACACATTTGATTTTTATATGTCAATCACTTTGTTCACATTTCTTATTAATTATTTTCATTTTCAATTGAGTGTTTTGATGTTTCTAGTCATAAAATATTTTTGGCTACAAAAATGACCAATTTTCTTCCTTTCCAAAATGTATATACTTATTTTTTGTTCCATGTCTTAGTGTAAAAGACAGGCTTTTCAAGCTAATGTTTAAATAACAGTGATGATAGTAACTATCCTTAGTTTGTTCTTGATTTTAGTTGCAATATCTCTACAAACTCATATTTGCATTTAATCTTTATGAAATGATACTTCTGCTCCAACTTTCTCTGTCATTTTTGTCAGCAATGGATATTGCATTTCAGAAGTTGTCTTCTTGTTTATTGACTTAACATGTTTTACTTATATTGAGTCATCATTCTGGTCTTGTGTTAACCATGTTTATAGGAGACAGTTTTGCTTTTAATTTTTAATATTCAATGGGATAATATTATTAATAATTTATGTAGGCATTTTTAGTATTTATTTGTGCATCAACATTTGATGTGTTTATAGAATAACAGAGTCATTGTTCATCTTTTTTTTTACACTATGAAACCATTTTATAGAATGGGCATCATTTCTCCCCTAAATGCTTGACATAATTTGCCAAGAAATTTGTCTGTGCCTAGAGCCTTTGAACAATAGTTCCTTGCTAATTTGACTTCAGGTATTATGACTGGACCATTCAGAGAGGTAAATGAAAAAAGAAAAAAAAAAATAATAATAGAATAAAATAAATGACTCCAAGTCTTGATTCTTCAAAAAATGGACAAAATTGACCAAACTTTAGCTAAAGTAAGAAAGTAAGGAAAGAGATCAAATAATTAAAATCACAAATGAAAATAGGAACATTACTATGAACTTTACAGAAATAAAAAAGATTATAGGAGAGCACTATGAACAATTACATGTCAACAGATCACCTAGATGAAATGAAGAAAATATTTAAGAACACACAAATTACCTAAACTAACTCAAGAAGAAATAGAAAACATGAAAAGACTTACTACACAAGATCGAATCACTAAAAAAAAAAAGACTTCACAACAAAGAAAAGTCCAGGAACAGATGGCTTCACTTGGAAATTCTACCAAGTAGTTAAAGAATTTATTTTAATCTTTTCAAAATTCTTATGGAAATAGAAGAGGAGAAAACATTTTCTAATTCATTCTACGAGGCTACTATTGCATTGATACTAAATCCAGACAGACTTCACAAGAAAAGAAAATACAGACCAATATGTCCTGTGAATATGAACACAACAAAATACCAGCAAACAGAATCAAGCATCATGCTAAAAGGATTATACACCATGACAATGTGGCGAATTTCCCAGGAATACAAGGGTGGTTCATCATAATAGAACAAAGGGGGGAAAAATACATGATTATCTCAATTGATGCAGAAAAATATTTGACAAAATTAAATACAATTTCACAAGATAAACAATCAGAAAATTAGAAATAGAATGGCAGTTACTCAGCATGATTAAGAACATTTATTTAAAAAAAAAAAAAAAAAAACACTGAAATTCCACTCAGTAATTAAAGACTGGCAATTTTCCCCCATAAGACAAGGTTGCTTGCTTTTGCCCTGGCTATGCCCCCTTTTTTTTTTAGAAATTATATTGTATCCAGAGTAATTAGGCAAGAAAAATAAATAGAAGAAATACATAGAGAAAATAAAAAAAAATTCATAAGAAAAACTAGAGCTGAGAAATTTAGCAAAGTTTTAGCGTTCACGATCAACACTGAATTAGTTGTTTCTATACAACAACAATGAAACATCCAAAAGGAAACTAAAAAAAAAATTACATTTATAATGGCATCGAAAAGAATATAATAGCTTTTAAAAAGTAAATAAGTGAAAGACTTTTACATTGGAAACAGCAAAAATGTTGTAAAAGAAATTTTAAAATCTTAATATATAGAAAACATCCCATGTCTGAGAATCAGAATAGTTAATATTGTTAGTATGGCAATACTCTTCAACACGATCTACAGATTTAATGCAATTATTATCAAAATTCCAACAGCCTTGTTGCATAAATGGAAAAGTTGAACTTAAATGTGAAGGAGCACAGTCCACTGCACCCTTGTAGGTGAATTAGTCTCATTTGTGTTACGAGACCATGAGAAGGGACGTTTCCAGTACTTGGGCTAGATGTGAGTTTGGGGGGATATTCTCCCCCAGCTCACATAAGCGGCTTTGTTGAAAAATGCAGGCAGTCACACCTTTAAGGAAAGAATATCCTGGAGGGCTCTCCAGCCAGGTCGTAGCTGGAGACAGAGCATCTGCCTCAGGCAATGGACCTTGCACTTAATCCCCTATCTCTATTTACACAAAAACTCTCAGTTAATCATATAAAGAAGTAGGCATACAGAACAGACAACCCAGCCCTTTGTGGTTCATCTCCATTGTTGTTTATCTCTAAACAAGTTATTCTTGGTTTAGAAAGGTGTGTATGTACTTTGCTCGATTAACTCTGATAAGGCATCTTTACCTTCTGTCTTCCTTGTTCTTGGATTATTTCTATCTGATGATTTTGGGTATATAAGAATGTGAATAAGAACGGCCATTTGCTGCTGTGCCTGAGTGAGCACCACCCATCCCTTAATAAATCATTCATTTCGTCTGCAGTGTCTGCCTCTGTGTCTCTGACTAGGCCAGGGGACAGCAACACAAATGCCAGTAGAATTGCCAAGGGCCCAAACAGCCAAAACAATACTGAAAAAAAAAGTCGAAGGATTCAAACTTCCTGATTCCAGAACATATTCCTCAGCTTTAGTTATCAAAACAGTGGGGTGTAGGCCCAAGGAAGAAAATTGAAGAGTCCATAAATAAGCCTATTATATATCTATAGTCAATTGTTTTTTGACAGCCGTGTCCAGACCACCTAGTGGAGAAAGAATAGTCTCTTCAAAAAATGGCCATCCTAGTGGTGTGAAATGGTATCTTACTGTGGGTTTGATTTGCATTTCATTGATAACTAATAATGTTAAGTCTTTGCAATAAACTACAGAATGGGATAAAATGTTTACAAATCATATATCAGGTAAAAGTCTAGTATTCAGACAACATAAAAGACTCCTACAACTCAACAAGAAAAGACAAATACACCAATTTCAAGAAGAAGCAAAGGGCTTGAAGACATTTCACCAAAAAGTTACACAAAAGGGCAAAAAGTATATTAAAAGATGTATTTTCTCCCAGTCAGTAGGCTGGCTATTCTGCTGATTATTTTATTTGGTGTACATAAACATTTTAGTTTAATTAAGTCCATTTATTTATTTTTGTGGTGCTGCATTTGCTTTGGGAGTCTTAGTCATAAATTTTTTGCCTAGGCCAATATTTAGAAGAGTTTTTCCTGTTTATTCTAGAATTTTGGGGGGAGGATGGGTGTGACAGAGTCTCACTTTGTCACCCTCAGTAAAGTGCTATGGCATCCTAGCTCACAGTAACCTTAAACTCTTGATCTCAAGAGATCCTCTTGCCTCAGCATCCCAAGTAGCTGGGACTACAGGCCCCTGCCACAATACCTGGCTATTTTTAGAGACAGGGTCTTACTCTTACTCAGGCTGGTCTGAACTCCTGAGCTCAAGCAATCTACCCACTTCAGCCTCTCAGAGTGATAGGATTACAGGTATGAGCTACTGTGTCTGGTCCTATTCTAGAATTTTTATCATTTCAGGTCTTTAAGCCATCGTGAGTTAATTTTTGAATATAGCAATAGATAGGAATCCAGTTTCATTCTTCTGCACATGATTATCCAGTTTTCCAAGCACCATTTATTAAATAGGATATCCTTTCCCCAGTGTGTTTATGAATACTTTGTAAAAAATCAGTCATACCTATACAGTTTTATTACTGGGTTCTCTATTATGTTTCATTGGTCTATTAGTTTACCTTTATAAAAGTACCATGCTGTTTTGGTTATTATACCCTTGTAGTATAACTGGAAGTCAGGTAATATGATGCCTTCCAATTTACTCTTTTTCTTAGGATTGCTTCAGCTACTCAGGTTTTATTTGGTTCCACTACACTAACGTATATAGGAATGCTACTGATTTGTATACATTAATTTTGTAACCTGAAACTTTGTGAATTTATTTTTCAATTCTAGGAGTCTCTTGGTGGAGTTTTTAGGGTTTTCTAGGTATCCTTTTCTTATTCCTATCTTAGGGGGAATGCTTTCAGCTTTTCCCACTTTAGTATGATGTTGGCCTTGGGGTTGTCACATACATTATTTTTTATTATTTTGAGCTATGCTCCTTCTATGCTTAGTTTTTTGAAGGTTTTTTATCATGAAATGGTGCTTGATTTTATCAAATGCTTTTTCTGCATCTGTTGTCATATGATCTTTGTTTTTGCTTCTGCTTATGTGGTGAATCACATTTATTGACTTGCATATATTGAACCATCCTTAAATCCTTAGGATAAATTATATTTGATCATAGTGGATTTTGTTTTTATGTGCTCTTAATTCAGTTTGCTAGTATTTTACTGAGGATTTTCATACCAATGTTCATAAGGAATATTTTTGTTGTTTTTGTTGGGTCATTTCCTGGCTTTGATATCAAGGCAACATTGGCTTCATATCATGAGATAGGGAGGATTCTCTCTTTCTTGATGTTATGAAACAGTTTCAGTAGAATGGGTACCAATTCTTCCTTGTAAGTCTTGCAGTTGTGAATTTGTCTGATCTGGGGTTTTTATTTGTTAGAAAAATTATTATTACTTTTCAATCTCATTACTTGTTATTAATCTATTTAGAATTTCTATTTCTTACTGATTCAAGCTTGAGAGGTTATATGCTTCCAAAAATTACTCATTTCCTTTAGATTTAATAGAGGAAAATGTGTGGAGGTTTTCATACTAGTCACAGATGAAACTTTGTATTTCTATGGTATCAGTTATAATGTCTCTATTTCATTTCTGGTTGAGCTTATTTAAATGTTTTTTCTTCTATTTTTGGTTAATCTGGCTAGATATCTATCAATTTTGTTTATTCATTAAAAGAACCAACTTTTGGTCCCATTCATCCTTTGTATTTGTTGTTGTTCCATTTCATTTAGTTCTGCTCTGAGCTTTATTATCTCTTATCTCTTTTCTTCAGCTAGTTTTGGGGGTTTTGTTTGTTTGTTTGTTTGTTTGTTTTTTTGAGACAGGGTCTCACTTTGCTATCCTTGGTAGAGTGCCATGATGAGTCAGAGTAACCTTACTTTGTTATCCTTGGTAGAGTGCCATGGCATCATGGCTCAGAGTAACCTCAAACTCTTGGGCTCAAGTGATTCTCTTGTCTCAGCCTCCCAAGTAGCTGGAACTACAGGCACCTGCCACAACACCCAGCAATTTTTTTTTTCTTTTTTAGAGATGAGGTCTTGCTCTTGCTCAGTGATCCACCTGCCTTGGCCTCCCAAAGTACTAAAATTACAGGCATGAGCCACTGCACCCATCCTCTTTCTGTCTTTTTGATTAAGCATTTAAGGCAATGAACTTCCTTCTTACCACTGATTTTGCTGTGTCCCATAGAGTTGTAGATGCTTATGTCATGTTTATTGTTTAATTCAAAAACACTTTTGATTCCATCTTAATTTCTTCATTGACTCAAGATTTATTTAGCAGCAGGCTCTTTAATTTGTGTAAATTTTAAAGTCCCTCTTGAAATTGATTTCCAGTTTTATTTCATTGTGATCTGAGAAGATTCATGAAGTGATTTTAATTTTCCTGAATTAGCTGAACTTGTTTTGGGGGCTAACATATGATCTATCTTAGAAAATGTCCATGTCCTGAAGAGAAGAGTGTATGTGCTGCAGTTTGGGGTAGAATGTTGTAGAGATGTCTGTTAGGTCAATTTGTCCTACAGTCCTGTTTAGGTCTAATGTTCCTTTGTGGACCTTCTACCTTGATGATCTGTCCAGTTCTGTCAGTGGATGTTGAAGTACCATCAATTATAATGCTACTGTTGATTTCTTTTCATAGATCTGGTAGACTTTGTTTTATGAACCTGTAAGATTCTGTGTTAGGTGCTTAAAAACAGAATTGTTTTATGTTCTTGCTGATTGTTTTCTTTCATTATATAAAGACCATCTTTGATTATTTTTTACTACTGTTGATTTAAAGTCTCTCTATATAATATGAGAAGAGATACTACTCAGAGATACTGCTGACTTGTGGTTTCATCAGGAAAATTTTTTCCTTTTCCTTTCCCTTTCCCTCTACCTTGAGTCACACTCATCCCTGTGAGTTAGATGGGTTTCTAGGAGACCCAGCATATACGTGGGATGTGTGAGCCTCAATTTTAATGTGAATTTTAAAGGGAATATTGAAACCATAGAAATAATCTTTTTATGTTGCTGTGTTTGGTTTTCTAGAAAAACAGAATCCAGAGTTGTTTCAGTACATTATATGAAACATCTAGTTTTTAGTCATAAATATGAATTATGCAATGAAATTGGAAATTATGATCATACTCAGGAAAAGCAGCAGCTAATAGAAATTACTTTGAATCTGTCCAGGTCTACATTTCTATTTTTATGCCCGTGCCATGCTGTTTTTATCACTATAGATCTGTAGTATAACCTGAAGTCTGGTCATTTTAGGTTATACTACAGATTTATTTTTATTTCTAATAATTGTATTGGCTATTCAGGTTTTTTTCTGATTCTGTATAAAATGGAATACTATTTTTTCAAGTTCTTTAAAGTATGGCATTGGTGCTTTGGTGGGGATTGCATTAAATATGTAGATTGCTTTGGGTAAAATAGACATTTTGACAATGTTGATTCTTCCCAACCATGAGTATGGTATGTTCTTCTGTTAACATCTTCTGCTATTTCTTTTCTCAGGGTTTCATAGTTCTCTTTACAGAGATCTTTCACATCCTTTGTTAGATATAATCCCAGGTATTTCATTTTCTTTGGCACTACTGTAAAAGGAATAGAGTCTTTGTATTCTTGGCTTGACTTTTGTTGATATATATAAAAGTATTCTGATACACTGCTATATTCCTTTGTCACTTCTAAGAGCTTTGTACTTGAGTCTCTGGGGTTTTCCAGGTATAAGATTAGGTTATCCACAAAAAGGGAGCATTTGACCTCCTATAGCCCCCGTGGTCTCTTTCTCCTGCCTGATTGCAACGTCTAGGACTTCTAGTACTACCTTGGATAGCAGTGGTGACAATGGGCATCCTTGTCTAGTTCTAGATCTGAATAGAAATGCTTTCAATTTTACTCCAGTCAATGTGATATTGACTGTGGATTTGATGTAGATGGCCTACATCAGTTTAAGAAATTTTTTACCTAAGCTTATTTTCTTATGTGTTCTAATATGAAAGAATGCTTTGCATCTCAATTTCAATGTGAATTTTAAAGGGAATATTGAAACCATAGAAATAATCTTTTTATGTTGCTGTATTTGGTTTTCAAGTAAAACAGAATCCAGAGTTGTTTCAATACATTATGTAAAATGTCTAGTTTTTAGTCATAAATATGAATCATGCAATGAAATTGGAAATTATGATCATACTCAGGAAAATCAGCAGCTAATAGAAAATTACTTTGACTCTGTCCAGATGTTTAATTTATCAAGTAAATTCTTCCAGCATCTGTCATAAAAGTGTTTAAAGAACAAAAGAGAAATAGAATGATAATAACAAACACAACTTTAGATAGAGGAATGGAAATTACGAAAGGCAAACAAGTGGAAATTCTGGAGTTAAAAAGTATAAAAACCAATATTAAAATTCACTATTAATAGTAGATTTGAGATATCAGAAGAAAGAAACAGTAAAATTATAACAAAGTAGTAGATGATGCACAATTTGAAGAATGGGAAGAAGAAAAAAGAAGAATGAAGAGAAACTCAGAGACCTATGAACAATGTAATGATTATTAATACACTTGTAATTGGTGTTGGAAAAGGAAAGGTGGTACAGAAAGGTGCAGAAAACTATCTGAAGAATTAAGGATTGAAAATGTCTCAAGTTGATGAAAAGCATTAACACACTAATGTGAGAAGCTCAACAAGTCACAAGCAAGATAATCACAAAAACAATCACTCCTAGTTACATCAGATAAAGATGGTGATTTTGCATATCTCAAGCAATGGTCACTTCTCATTTGTAAATTTACTTACTTTGAGGGTTGTTGTTGTTGTTTGTTTTGTTTTGTTTTTTGCAGGTTTTGGCCAGGGCTGGGCTTGAACCTGCCACCTCCAGCATATGGGGCCTGCACCCTACTCCTTTGAGCCACAGGCACTGCCCCGAGGGTTTTTTTAAATGTGACTATAATGGATGTTGAATAGGGCATTTTGCTTTACTTCTGGACGTGTGCAGTAATAAAGACTCTGTATGAGTTCCTTGACTAAGAATTGCCTCAAATACAAATATGAAACAAGTACATGCCCACACAAATATAGTCTAGCAAGGGGGAAGGAGAGGAATGAGAAGGGATGGGTGGGAGATGGTGATTGGTGAAAGGAGGGATGGCATTTGGTGGGATCTCACCTAATGTGCACAATGCAAGGATATATTTCAAAGTCAAAAGAAAATTCTGATAGTAAATTATTTTTTACTGGACAAATTCTATGTGATTAACAGCTGACCACTCACCAGAAACAATGAAGCCAAAAGGCAGTGGAATGACATGTTCAAAGTATAAAAAGAAAATCAAACAATGCTCCTGTGGAAGAGTGATCAGGCATACTTTCTACTGCTATCATCACAGCTGACTGTTACCTGCAAATGCCAGTCACTTGTGGGAATCAGCCCACAAAACCCATTGCAACCACTAGCACAGAGTGGCATCTGTGCCTCAGTGAGTAGGGTGCCAGCCCCATATACCAAGGGTGATGGATTAGAACCTGGCCCTGGCCAAACTGCAACCAAAAAATAGCCGGGCGTTGTGGCGTGCGCCTGTAGTCCCAGCTACTCGGGAGGCTGAGGCAGGAGAATCACCTAAGCCCAAGAGCTGGAGGTTGCTATGAGCTGTGACACCACGGCATTCTACGGAGGGTGACAAAGTGAGACTCTTTTTCTAAAAAAAAAAACTACTGACACAAAAGCATAGCATAGCACTCCAGAGCAAGAAGAGCTTTTCATAATTACCACCACTATGCACACATCCCTGGCACCACCCTGGCTACTCAAGTGTTGATGAGCCTGCCCCCCCACCATGCATACAGTTACTGTAACAACATTTAAGTAAGCCCCCACATTAAACAATTCTTAGCCAAGGAAATCATACAGAGTCTTTATTACTGCACACACTCAGAAGTAAAGAAAAATGCGCTGCTCAACATACATTATAGTCACGTTTTTAAAAATAACCTTCAAGGAAAGTAAATTTACAAAGGAGAAGTGACCATTGCTTGAGATATGCAAAATCAATGGAAAGATACAGGAAGCATGAAAAAGCACGATATCCCCAAAGGACAACAAAAATTCTCTAGCAGTAGGTCGTAGCAGGAAGAAATCTTTTAAATGCTTGATGAAGAATTCAAAATACTGATTTTTAAAAAGCTTACAATGTGATGTAAGAGAAATCTGGAATCCAATACAAAGAAATCAGAAAAATCACTTTGAGATATGAGTGAGAAAATTTCCAAAACAAAGGTATCTTAAGAAAACAAGCCAAACAAATAGCAAATTCTAAAACTGGAAAATGTGTTGAGGGAATTATAAAACACATTTTAAAGCTTCAATAATACAGTAGATCATCGGAGCAAAGAATTTCAGAACTTAAATATTAGGCCTTTGAAATAATCCAATGAGACAAAAGTAAAGAAAAAATAATTTAAAAAATGAACAAAGCCTTTGAGACATGTACAACCACATAAATCAACCAGAGTTATGAATTCTCAGTATTCCCAACAGCTAAGAAAAATCAAAAAATTTAGAAAATCTATTTATGGAAATAATTGATGAAAATTTCCCAATTCTGACAACAGATTTAAACATCCAGCTACATAGAGGAGGCCCTGTGAACCCAGGCAATTAAATTGCAAAAAGAATTTGACCATGGCATATTGTCAGCAAACTATCTCAAGCTGAAGTGAAGGAGACAATTTTAAAATCAACAAGAGAAAAGCATTTAATTTCCTATGAAATAAATCTTATCAAGCTAACAATGGACTTCTCAGTAAAAAACTTACAGGCCAAAGCAGTGATAAGGTATCTTCGAAGTGCTAAAAGACAAGAATTTTGCCAACCAAGAACTTTATATCCAGCTATTAATAGATTAAACTTCATACATAAAGATAAATAAAGTCTTTTACAGACAAGCAAAAGCTGAGGGAATTTGTCACCACTAGAATGGCCCTGTAAGAAATGCTCAAAGAAATCCCTGAAACATGAAATGAAAGGTTAACATTTACCATCATGAACATTTTAAAACACATAGGTCTTAGAAAATAATCGCAAAAGAGGAATAGAAAAGAATCACTGGCAACATGACCACAAAAACACTGGGGGGAAAAGCATTGTTTAAAAGCTACATAAAAAAATAGCAATATAACAAGAACAAAATGTCACATATCAATATTAACTTTGAATGTAAATAGATCAAAACCCCACTTAAAAAACATAGACTGGCAGAATGGATAACAGAAACATGATAGTCACACATGCACAAATGTAAATCCCGACAGAGCAGGAATTTTGTTGTTTTATTTACTGACTTATACCTTAGTAATTAGATAAGACTCTGGCCCAAGGTAGATCCTCAATAGGTATTTGTTGAATGAATGAATGAAGCCAATTTCTTTTCCAAGTATTTACTAAGTGTCTATTAAGTACCAAATACTGCCCTAAATATATTTCCTATAATTTTTTAAACAATCCTAACAATTTTGTAATTGTGTAATAAACACAATATCCTTATTTCACTGATGAGATTCCAACGTATTAAGTAAGAACTTGCTTAAGATCTATCACGTTATTGATAGAACTAAGTTTAAATTTTTTATCTCTATTATACCAGTAATTGATAATACTGAATGCATGTCGTAACTACAAAATAAAGTCCATGGAGATAAGATCAAAAGCTAGATACCAATGAGAATCATTTTAAGTAGCTCTTGTTTTTTTTGTTTTTGTTTTTTGAGACAGAGTTTCACTTTATCTCCCTGAATAGAGTGATATAACGTCACAGTTCACAGCAACCTCAAACTCTTGGGCTCAAGCAATTCTCTTGCCTCAGCCTCCCAAGCAGCTAGACTACAGGCACCTTCCACAACGCCTGACAATTTTTAGAGGCAAGTTCTCACTCTGGCTCAGACTGGTCTTGAACCTGTGAGCTCAGGCAATCCACCCGCCTCAGCCTCCCAAGTGCTGGGATTACAGGCCACCACCCCTGGCTTAAGTAGCTCTTAACATATAATTTTATAATCTTTTGTGAAATTTCAATGACCCATTTTCAAACTAGAACAAAATTCCAACACCCGGACAAATAAAACTTGGTTTTCCAAGGAAATGCTTCTCATAACAAAGCAAAACATGTGGCTTATGACCTCTTTTAAAACATAAAATGAATCGTTTTTGTCAAGTGAAGCAGCATTTGAGAAGCAATGCTTGTCAAGTGAGAAGCATTTCCTGTTTTCAGCCCTATACATCAGAAAGGAACATTTCTTTCTAATGTGTAGGCTGAAACAGCAGGAAATATTCCTTTTTGATATATAGGGAGGAAACAGCAGCCATTCCATCAGAGAAACATTTCACAATTAGTCTAAACAGGGATTTCCAAAGAATTTTGTCACATTAATTGAAACAATATATCTGAAGAAAGCAAAATTATTGGTATAAAAAAATCCATATATGTCTCTAGATATTCACATGACTTCTTCCAATTGTGTATTTTCTAATTAAGAAATATGCATATGATATGTAATAAGTTCCAGACATGACTTGTTTATTCCCTTAGGTTATCATTTGTCAGGTCAATTTTCAGAGTAAACAAAGGGAATACACATCTCTAAAGCAAGATATTTTCTTGCTCCATATATAAGTCTTAACCAGCGGTTCTCAACCTGTGAGTCACAACTCACAGGAACTGTATTAAAGGGTTGCAGTATTAGGAAGGTTAAGAACGACTATAACAGTCCAATTCAAAAGACAAGTTTGCCAAGACTCATCCCTTTGTGACCTTAGCTTAAAGATTGCTCAAAAACAGGAGCAAAAGGTTAAGCAGTGCAGGAAATGGTCAATTTTCCATGATTTCAGGGCCTACTCTGGAAAACCAAGTTTTCATTTGTCCAGGTTTGGAATATTCCGAACAGCATAACTTAAATTTAAGTACTTAACAAAGATAATTCATTTTATCTTTTAAAAGAGGTCATAAATCACATATTTTGTTTTTGTTATGTTTCAAAATAGGATGAGGCTATTGAGATGCATGAGATCATAGTTTCATAAAAGGAGTTTAGGAAGAAGGCAATGCACTAAAAGAGGAAAAGAGATAATCATCAAATAGTGCACACACTTGCAGAGACGAGGCAACGTTTCTATTTGTGATTCAATGTACAATTGCAGAGTCTGGGGGAAAGTAACCCTGTAAATGAAAAGGAAAAAAATGTGACATTTGTGTAAGCAGGAGTGACTTTAAATTGGGAAGATTAAAGTTTAAAAAAGATTTTATTTAATCTCATTATAATGAAGTGAAGGAAAGAAAAAGATGAGGGATAAATTTTAATCTCCAATTATTAAGGATATAGTTGTGTTCCTATTATTTTGATATATGGTAAAAGTAAATTTTAACTAAATTTGTCCTGCTTACCAATTTATTATATTGGTTTGGATTTCTTAGGTTTTATTTCATGAGCTTGTTTTTCTTTTGCTGAATAAATTATGCATTTTATAGATTCTAAAATAGGTAATTATCTTGCATGAATTATAACAGGGTAAATTACATAACGGATAAAGATGAAACACAAATGAAATAAAACCAGTCAATGACAAGGTACAGATCAAAATATTTCTGAAGAAAGAGGCAAGAAGAAAAGAAAAATTAAGAAAGGACTGAAATCCACCTATATAAACAAACTTCTTGTTAAATGAAGTAGAAACCATTTGCTGAGGAATGAAATGAATATAAAGTTTTGTTCTTTTTTATGTTTATTTCCCATCCCCCCTTACATGGAGCTTTTCTCCCTCCAAGATAAAGACCTTCAGAAGAAAAACTTAATAATCTCATTTAATTGCTTTCTCTATTCCTTCATATAAAGAAAATCTGGTGCTATTCAGTATAGAAATATGGCACAGGAATATTTTAAACAAAATTAGAAGACTTGGTATAATATGAAATACAGGAATATGAAATACGAAATCTGTATTTCAAATATGAAAATGAAATCTGCATTTCAAATATGAAATATGAAATCTGTATACACATGAAATAAAAAATGTATACACATTTCAAGAGATCTTGTTGCAAGTAAAATTGATCTTTCCCAAAAAGTGTAAAATGGATCTGTGTAACATGTTTAGATACACTCGACCAGTAACAGTACCTTCAATTCAACTTCAAAAAGTAATTCATAGACAACATCTCTTAAAATGTGCGTACACTTTTTGGCACCCTCTGTATATGAGGGCTTCCCAAAGTTTCTATGATGAATATTTATATATTACTGTAAAAATATGCGTAAGATGAGGCAGAATTTACATACAATATTGTGTAAACAAAAAGTCATTATCTCTTTATTTTCCCTCCCAGTATTGACACTGACAACTCCAGTTGCACTTGGGATATAAGTTTATTTATCTGTTTTACCTCTGTTTTTATTGGGCAGGGGTGTTTGGTTGGTTGGTTTTGGCGTTTTTGAGATGGAGTCTTGGTCTTGTTACCCAGGCTAGAGTGCAGTTGGCATCATCTTAACTCATTGCAAACCCAAACTCCTGGACTTAAGTAGTCTTCTTGCCTCAGCCTCACAAGTAGCTGGGACTGCAGGCACCTGCCACAACACCCAGTTAATTTTTCTATTTTCAGTGTAGACAGGGTCTCGCTCTTGCTCAGGCTGGTCTCAAACTCCAGATCTCAGGCAATTTGCCCACTTCAGCCCCCAAAGCATGAGGATTACAGGGGTGAGCCCCTGAGCCCAGCTTACTTGACCTCTGCATTACTCTCTCTTCTCATTATTGTTTTCTGTACACTTAGATATTATAATGCAAAATATAAGGAACCTTTCCAAGAAGAAGAGTCAGTTATTTTAATTTGTCATTCAGAATAGGTTTCCACATAAATAAATACTAAATTAATTTTTGTGTACATGACTTAGATCATTAAGGCAGGCCATGGAGATAGGCTGTTAAAATAAATGTCTAAAAATTAACTTTTGTACATACATGTACACATGTACATGTATAGAGAAAATAAATAAATAAAAATAAAATAAAATAAATTAAATTAAAATTAACTTTTCTCAAGTTACCCTTTACCCATAATGCTTAATGCTGTCACCTTTTTTCCATCAAAAATATTCAAGACTCACTTATCATTGCCCCCATAATCCCCATTATATCCTGCTGGGGTTTGGCTTGTCCACCCAAAAATGAATGTTCAGATTTTATTCCTAATATGGGGGCTTTACAGGTGCTGGTGGGAGGTGGTTGGGTCATGGAGGCAGATTCTTCATGAATGCCTTGGTGCTGTCCTCATGATAGTGAGTTCTCACTCTGGTAAGACTAGATTGGTTCTCAGGAAAATTAATTAGATCCTGTTATAAAGACAGCAAACCCCTTAGGTTCTGTCTTTGCACATGTCTGCTTCCCCTTTGACCTTCTCCATGACATTATGACACAGCAAGAAAGCCCTCACCAGAACCCAAGGCCGTGCCCTGGAACTAGCCAGCCTGCCAGAACCACGAGCTAAACAAACCTCTTTTTCTCGAATATTCTGTTACAGCACCAGAAAATGGGCCAGGACAGATCCATGGAATTAGTTGCCACATGTCACCCATCATGTGTCTCCCTGTACATTTCCACTGTCAGTGCCTTACCCAACACTTGTACCCTCAATTCTGGATCATCTGAAAATGTACAGTTCATCTTCTTGACTCTAGAACTACACCCATGCAGGTCCAACCTCCTTGCTACTGTCAGTCCATCCAGTGGTTAATATCACTTTAGCCGGGTCATTTCTTTGTTTCACAGCTTTCTATTTCCTCCCAGTGAAAGCTAGCATCATAGTAAAACATTGTCTCATGATTTCATGCTTCATGCTTCACTTTCATTTCTACACTTCCTTTCCTTCTGGCCCAAATAACAGTATATCTACACAGAAACTCACTGTGCTCACTTCCACTTCCAGGATCTCTCTCAGAGTACTTGTTTCACCTGGAAACCCTCCTTCCTCTCTGGCTGCTCCCACGGCTATTGATTTTTACAACCTCAGCTTGTCATGATTCCTCTGTGTCTTCTTTAGTAATCCCTGTTAATTCCCTTCTTCAAACCCTTCTAGTACCCAGAGTTTAGGTCCCAAAATTTAGTATACAAGACCCCTTATGTTATTTGGTTTATTTCATGTATGTTGCTCCTGTTTCTCAATCTCAATGTAAACTTCAGTTATAGAGACAGCATTCTGTAGTTTATTTTATTTCGCATAATGCCTGACGTTGGTAACCACAAAGGAAGTATGCAAAATGCTATTTTGATTGAGTGGAGCATGACAAATTTGGTATAGAATAAAAATCTCTGCCCATACATGGAGCTCTGCTTTCTAGCTACGTCTTTTTTAAATAGCAAATTTAAATCAGCCTGCTTTTTAGAATCCTAGGAAACCTGGCTTCATGTCATGTGCCATGAAGCAATGGCTGAAATCCAAATAATACATTTTAACATCAGATTCAGATTCTGGGTTCCTCTCCATAAGAGCTGCATCCCATATCCCAGTTTATTGGAAATTGACTTCATCACCTCTAAAGTCTCCCTTCTCTCTACTCCACCTCTATACTGCTGAGCTCACACCCACGAAAAGCTTTCTACCTTAAAATAATGTTTCAGATATCCCTCACCTTCACCTTCTATCCTCATAGCTTCTTTAAGTCATTCTACTACATTCAGCTTTGTTCTCTCTAGGACTCTCATCTGCTAGTTCATAATTTCTCTCCCAAGTTGCCCTGCTGTAATCATTTTTCTTTTCAACAAAACTTCATATGTTGAAGTTAAAGTTACAAACCCCAGTGCCTCAGAATGTGACTATGTTTGGAAATAGGGCGTTTAAAGAAGTGATTAAGTTAAAATAAAGCCATTAGGGGAATCCTCATCCTGACACACAGGAAGACCCAGGAATGCACACACAAAGGAAAGACCATCTAAGCATGGTGGGGGGAGCCCCGCAGAAGGCAGCAGTCTGCAAGCCAAGGATAGAGTCCTTACAGGCAACCAACACTGCCGGCATCTGTATCTTGGACTTCAAGCTTTCAGAACTATGAGAAAATAAATTTCTGTTGTTTTAAGCACCCAGTCTGTGGCATTTTGATATAGCATCCCAAGCAAACTAATGCCCCATCTTAGATATGTAATCTATTATTTCACCTCACTTCTGCCAATATGCTCTACTCCCTTGACCCTTTATCCTTTAGGGTTCTGGTAAACCCTAAAAATGTTTCACAGTGCAAGCAAAGGCACGTCAACCCTAGATGCTCAGTCTGCCCTGGAGATGTTCACTTGTCTCTAGGAGCTATGCTCCCAGAGGGGCACTCCTGCTTCTCTGCTGCCGCCCTCTTCAGAGGAACTTTGGGATCACCCAATCACTGAACAGCACAGGGAGCTTTCACAAGTGTGAAAGCTGGCCGCTGGTTTTGAACTGCTCAGGAGAACATCACACCTGAAAGACGTTTCTGTCGGTTGAAATTCTGCACAGTCTCTCCCAAGTGGGGTTGAGAGAGCCACTGATCTCAGTTAACTTGTTGTCAGGCAATCCAGTGACCCAACAGACAATGTGGTTTTATCTCTTCTCACTGTCACTGCAAATGCCCAGCAGCAAACACAGGCGTCATGTCTATGACTCCAATAGACATGGGTTTTGCTACAAAAAAAGAAATAGAAAAAGGTGTAGCCTAGAGTTAAGAAGGTCAACTTGTAGACAAATCAGATAATCCAGAATTAAGGGTCTGAGCTCTTAAACTCTAAGTCTTAAATAGAGCAGTGGCAGTGGGAATGCAGAGAAAGACACTCTGTGGGTGACATGGGTGGGACATGGGAACTAATTATATCCAATATGTCTTTCCATTTTCTGTTCCTATAGCATTCTTTACAAACTGACACCGTAATTGTCAGGTGTCAATCCGCATGACGATGTTGGCAGTGACTACGAAGCCCACGTAATTCTCTAGTCATTTCATACTCACCATCAGCATAGATCTTGCCTCTTGCCTAATGGGGGAAAAAACCTGGACCCTATAGAATAAGAACTAACAGTACTGTACAGTGAGAGACGACACTGGGCTGCTCTTTCCCTGTCCTTGTAGCTGAAGTGACCCTCCTCTCAAAGTCCCTCCATCTGGGGACCTGGATACTACCTTTCACACCTAGTACTCAGTTACTGCAACTTCAAGTGCTCTGTCAAACTCCCCTGACTTTTCCAAATTAGTGTTTAGATATGCCCAATGACAAGAAAAGAGAACTTTCTTTTTATTGCCTTTTTTAATTGAGCATAATTCACATACCATAAAACACACCATTTAAAGTGCACAATTAGAAAGTTTACAGTGTATTTGCGATGCTTTGAAAACACCACCAGAGGATCCAGAATATTTCCTTTCCTAAAAAAAGAAGTCACACATTCCTCAGCATCAGTCCTAACTCCCCCCTACCCCTGAGCAACCACTGATCTACTTTCTGTTTCCATGGACTTGTCTACTCTTGACATTTCACGAAAGTGCAGTCCTACCATACATGGCCTTTGGTGTCTAGTGTCTCTTATTTACCATGAACTTGCTGAGCTTCACCCATGTGTGGGTCAGTACTCCACTCTTTGTTAGGGCTGAATAATATTCCGTTGTATTGGGGTACCACGTTTGCTTACCCTTTCATCAGTTAATGAACATGTGGGTTGCTTCCACATTTTAGCTATTATAAATAATGCTGCTATGAATATTGAAGTACACATTTTTATATAAACATATGTTTTTAATTCTCTTTTGTATGCTGAGTGGTAGAATTATTATGTCATACATGTGGTCATGCAGGGGTGTTCAACCTTTTGGCTTCTCTAGCCCACGTTGGGAGAAGAATGTTGTCGTGGGCCACACATTAAATACGCAAGCACTAACAAAAGCCAATGAGTAAAAACAATATTCATCCATAATTTTTGTGATATCCACCAACACAGATAAGCCAAAGAGTAATAATCCTAATTATGCAGTGACCCATTCAGAGAGTCTTTTTAAAAATCAGGAAGCAGGTCCCACATTTGTAATCACTAATATAGAAAATGTGCATATATAAGTAATGAAAAGTCTTTTTGTATTTTTTTCAACTTTTTTTCTTGAGAGAGAGTCTCACTCTGCTGCTCCAGGCTAGAGTAACATGGTGTCAGCCTAGCACACAGCAACCTCAAAGTCCTGGGCTCAAGTGATCCTCCTGCCTCAGCCTCCTGAGTAGCTGGAACTATAGGTACTTGCCACAAAGCCAGGCTAATTTTTCTATTTTTTTAGTAGAGATGGGGTCTCAGTCTTATTCAGGCTGGTCTTGAACTCATGAACTGAAGTCTCCTAGAGTGTTCGGATTACAGGAATCAGTCACCAGACTAGCCTTAATATATTTTTTTATTAAAGAAGTAAAAGAAAAGTTAATAACATAAAATTAGTAATATATTTGACATTGTATTTGAGAAACTAATGCATCGATATCTGGTTCGATGGAAGTGGTTGCAATTTTCAGTGAGTTCCCAAGGTATACATCAGATATTTTGTTCTAATTTTACTCTTAATGTGCTTCATTTTTGAAAATAGTTCCTTGGAAATGTAGGTGCTGCCAAAAATCAATGACATGAATAAGGTGTCATTGTAAAGCAAGGACAATCCTGAGAAGACAGGAATCAAAAAAGTCCAGTAAGAGACATCAAATTTTTCTTTGAGTATCAGATTGCAGTTCTGTGCATTCCATTTGAAAACTGGTAGGTAACATATTTATGTCAACTTGAAATCTGTTTTTAATTTCTTGTATCAAACCAAAAGGCAAGGCTGCATATTTTTCACTGTGTTTATGAGACTGTGTTTATTCAACATATCAAAATGCATAAAATTGTTTGCCTTCATGTGAGCTTGCCATAATTTCAGTTTAATTTGGAACACTGTTATGATTTGAAACATTGTATTGGTAATTTGGTTTTCACCTTGAAGACCCATGTTTAACTCACTGAAATGAGCAGTTAAATCCACTACAATACTAACTCTGCAAGCTGGTTTTCATCATTAAGGTCTGGCACACATTTGGTTTTTAATACCATAAACAACTTGATAACATGTCATGAATCATAAAATCCTTTCAACATCAAGCCTCAACTTAACCGTCTTACTTGCAAAAAGTAAATGATGTTCACCATCATCAGCATCAGTCCTTTTAGGAATTTCTGAAACCTTTTTGGCCCTTATGAAATTCAGAGTCCTGATGATGATTTGCATGATGTTGTCCATTTTTAAAGCTTTTGTACATAAATTTTCTTGAGGTACTATACAATGATACTTCATCAAATGTGAGTTTGAGGAAGCAAGTGCATCATCTTCTAATAATTTTACAAGTTCTGTCTCTTACCTACCATTATCGGGGCATCATCAGTAACTATACCAGATATGGTGACAAGGGACAAAGAAAATCACTCTTAACGTATTTTTTACTGTTTCATATAAATCTTTTGATTTAGTTGCATCATTGAATGGCACTAAAGAAGCCACTTCTTAAATGACATAATATTTGTCATCAGTACCTCTGATCAAATGGCAAATTGAGTCATATTTGTAGCATCAGTGCTATCATCCATTACCAAAGCATAAAACTTTGAATTATCAATTTTACTCTCCAAACTCCTTTCAAAAGATTTTTCAATGTCTTCAATTCACCTGATTCAAGTCTGGTGATACAAACTGATTTTAGAAATATCTCAGGACAAATTATATTTGCCATGCTATTCACACATTGCTTTAAAAACTCACTATCAGTAAATGGTTTTGATTTTTTGCTATTAAATAGGGTGCCATGTAGGATAATATTTAGAAATAAACATATCCTACATCAAGCACACAAAGTGAACTCAGGGTGAGTTTAAAATGGCTTGCTATTCTTTCAGAGGCTTAAGGGACCTGCGCCCCCCTGGGACACACGCACAGTTAGCTTGCCTGGAGTTAAAATTCCACAAGCCAATTCTCTGAAGCTGTGCACCCCGTGAAGCCTGAGGCCAAAGGGCATGCCGCCCTTCCTCAGAGATACAGGCCAGAGGGTTGATGTATGTTAAAAACACATTGTCAGAGGTCTATAGGTGCTCTGCCCCTGAGGAGAGACACAGTCGTTACTTCATGCTGAGTAAACTGAGTGAATACTTGAAGGTACTCTTCCATTAACTCTGTTCCCCTATGACTGCTTTCTTCTTTGTGAACTTTATTTAGATACCTGCCCAAGAGATTAATCAGTGTCTAGAAGAGGATGTTTACTGCAGAAGTGATTGTGTTGATGTGGTAACAGGATATTTCCTTACAAGTTAATTTCAGACAGGTAAAATTAGGTAATGGTGAAACTAACAGAAGATAGATTAAGTGTGTACGTGACTAGAAGTGTATAAAATCAAATCCCTGAATAAAGAACTTCGCTACACACCGTCCCATACTATGTAGTCTGTTTCTTGTTTATCCTTAATAATTGCAGGAGCAAGTTTATACCCATGGCAAAGCTGCTGTTCTTCCACGTCCCTGATCACGCAACAGTGCCATGTAACTGGCTTTTACAATAGAATCTCTCTGAGCTGTAACTTTCTAAAAACACTTTTGTTGAGAAGACAGACATTTTTTCAGTTCCACTATTTTGTCCTTATGATACAATTCTTCATATGCATTGAATTTGACAGCATGTTTTTTGCATATAACGCCTTTTCAAATTCTAGTCTTTGAAAACTTGCTCGAATTCCCTACAAATTAAGCAGAGTGTGTTACTATTTGCCTCAAAGAAAAAAAGTTATCATCTGTCCACTATTCATTGAGCACTCTTCCTTCATCTGTAATTTTTTTCTTTTTGGGGATTCGGTTTTCTTTTGAGACATTGTAGAAACCATGCTGGGATTTTAAAAAATAACAACAGATAAGGGACTATATTTATTTTTATGATGAAAATTGATTGACATAGAAAGCAATGTTTGGACCCTTCCACATCATCTTGGCTGCCAATGCAAAGTGATAAAGAAGGCTGCTTTTACAGCATGGTGGGTGATGTGGAAGGCACTGCTTAGGTGTGGGAATAACCATAATAATAAAATAAGAATGCTTACCTGACTTCTAAACATTAAATACCCAACATTGCAATGGTAGATTGAAATATTATCCATAATCGCTGCCTCTCCAAGTCACTATTGGCACATGTAATGTCTGGTGGTGTCAATTTGACTCTCTGTGTTTAGAAGCTGACACACTAGAAGCCACATACCAGGTAAAACTGAAGCCACACATGCGTTCAAATAGCGAGAGTGTACATATGTTTATTTTATATGACATTGTGACCCAACCTTGTTATCTACAAAGTTCATGCTTGAGCCATGCAATCAAGTTCCACCAAAAAAAAAAAAAAAAAAAAAAAATCACCAAAAAGTTCTCATGATTTTGTACTGGCCCTCATTTATAGCCATACTGGGCCACATATGGCCCCTGGGCTGGCAGGTTGGACACCTCTGATTTAACCTTTGAGAAACCGGCAGACTGTTTTCAAAGTGATAGTACAAGTTTACTTTCTTATTGGCAGCATAGAGGGCTTCAAGTTCTCCACATTCTTACGAAACCTTTCAATTATCTGACCTCAGCTATCCTCAAGAATAAGAAATGGTATCCCATTGTGGTTTTGATTTGTATTTTCCTAGCAGCTAATGCTGTTGAATATCTTTTTGTGTGCATTTTGGATATTTGTAAATAATATTTGGAAAAATAGCTATTCAAATTCTTTGCCAATAATTAATTATATTGTCTTTTTTTGTTGTTGAGCCATAGGAGTTTTCTATGTATTCTGGATATATGGTGTCTCAAAAGTTACCATACATACAAGTATATTTTGTAAATAAAGCTGCATTTAGCTACAAGGTCCCATTTCCCTATTTATGGTGACTTTGGGACACCCTGTGGACTCTTATCAGATATGTGATTTGCAAACATGTTTCCTCATCAGTATTCACTTTCTTTATTTTATGAGTAGATATTCACTTTACTTATAAAGTACTTTATTACACAAAAGTGGTTATTTTGATAAGGTACAAATTTATCTATTTTTTTCTTTGATTGCTACTTCTTTTTATATCATACCCTAATATAAATTTGTCAATTTTATTAATCTTTTCAAACAACCAGTTTATGCTTTTGTTGATTTTCTTTATATTTTTCTAGATAGAGTTCTGTTGCCCCAAGCTAGAGTACTGTGGGTCCCAGCTCACAGCAACTTCAAACTCCTGGGCTCAAATGATTCTCTTGCCTCAACCTTCTGAGTAGCTGGTACTACAGGCATATGCCACCATGCCTGGCTAATTTTCTATTTGTTTTAGTAAAGAAGGGGGCTTGCTCTTGCTCAGCCTGCTCTCAAATTCCTGAGCTAAAGCAATACACCTGCCTCAGCCTCCCAAGGGTGCTAGAATTATAGGCATCAGCCATCGTGCCTCACCCACTAATATTTTCTTCTTTTTGCTTTCTTTCTGGTTTAGTCTTCCTTTCTGGTTTCTTAAGGTGGACATCTAGGATATTCATTTGAGATAGTCCTCTTTTTTTAACATAGGCATTTGAAGCTATAAATTTGCCTGTGACCACAGTTTTCCCTGCATCCCATAAGTTTTGGTATGTGCATTTTTATTTCATCCATCTCATTTCCCTTTTGATTTTTTTTCTTTGACCCATGATCTTGTAGGAGTGTTTTTTTAATTTCCACATTTTTGTAGATTTTTCTAATTTCTTTTTGTTGGTAATTTTTAATTTAATTCCATTGTGATTGGTTAACAGACTTTGTATGACTTAATTTTTTTTCTAATTTATTGAAATTCATTTTATGGTTTTAGATATGGACTATCCTAGAGAATGTTGCACATACATTTGAGAGGAAGGTATAGCTTGCTGATGCTGTTGTTCTATAGATGCTCATTGGGCCTCATTGCTATACAGTGTTGTTCAAGACTCCTGTGTTCCTGCCTATTTCTTGCCTTGTTTAATCTCTTACTGAATGTGGCACATCAACCTCTTCAACTAATATTGTTGTATTGTCTATTTTTTTTTACATTTGTCAGTTTTTGCATCATGTATTTGGGGTCTCCTTTTTTATCTTCATATATGTTTATAATTTTTATATTTTCTTAGATAAAACCTGCCACAGTCATTTGAGGTATTTTAGCAACAGGATTTGTCTAATTTATGCTAGTATAGTTTTGTCATGTATGCAAAGCAGACAGAAACTAAATGGCTAAAAATATACTTATTTGAGATTGTATTTTAAAATAATCAGATGTGTAAAAAATCAAGTTTGGAGGTAACAGTTCACAGTTTACTGTGAAGAGATAAACACAAAGTCAATATACAAGGCCATCTTTGGTTCACTTATATAATAATATGGAAATTTGGGGGTGATATTTATTTTTTGCTTTTAGTACATGGAATATGTCATTTCACTGGCTTCCAGCCTCCATGGTTTTGACAGAAATCAATTTTCAATGCTACTGAGAATCCTCTAGATAATTCTTACTTGCTGCTTTCAGGATCCTCTCTCCGTCCTTGGCTCTTCATAGTCAGATTATGACATATCTGAGTCTGAGTCTGTTTGAATTTATCCTACTTGGAGTCCACGAGCTTCTTCAATGGTTAGATTTATGTTTGTCTTCGAATTTGAGAAGGTTTTGGCCAGGATTTCTTCAAATATTTCTTCTTCCTTTTTTCTTCATTTCTCCTTGTGACATTCCCATCATGCATATATTTTTATTCTTCATGGTGTTTGATGGGTCCCTGAAACTATGTTCACTTTTCTTCATCTTTTTTCTGTCTGCTCCTGAGCCTGAATAATTTCCATTGGTCTATCATCAAGTTCACTGACTCTATTGTCTGTCTGAATCTGCTATTGAGTTCCTCTAGTGAATTTTTTTATTCTTAGATTTTCAACCAGAATTTCTATTTTATTCCTTTTCATAATTTTTATCTTTTTATTGATATTTCTCTATTTGCTGAAACATTGCTGTCCTTTTTTTCCTTCTGTTGTTCAGACATGGTTCCTTATGTCTTTTTTTTTTTAATTTCAAAAAAATTAGGGAGTACAAGTTTTTTGGTGTTGTTGTGACATGGATGAATTCTATCATGCTGAAGTCAGGGCCATCAGTGCATCCATCACCAGAATAGTGGACATTGTACCTGATAGGAGGTTTGTATCCCTCACTCTCCTCCTACTTTGCACCCTCCTGAGTTTCCAATGTTTATTACACCATTTTATGGCTATATACATATATAGCCCTCCTTTAATTCCCACTTGTACGTGAGAACATGTGGTGTTTATTTTTCTATTCCTAAGGTACTTCACTTAAGTTAATGATCTCCAGTTCCATCCAAGTTGCTGCAAAAGACATTATTTTATTCCATTTTGTAGCTCAATAGTACTCCATGGTATGTATATATACCACATTTTTCTTTAGCCACTCATCAGTTGATGGCGTCCTATTGGATCCATACTTTTGCAATTGTGAGTTGTGCTGAGATAAATATTTGGGTATAGATGTCTTTTTGATATAATGACTTCTTTTCCTTTGGATAGGTGCCCAGTAGATAGATTACTAGATCAAATGGCAGGTGTACTTGTCCTTTGAGGAATCACCAAGCTTCTTATTCCACAGCAGTACTTCTAGCTTACATTCCCACAAGGGTGTATAAGGGTTCACTTTTCACTGCATCTACACCAACATCTATTGTTTTTTGACTTTTTAATAATAGCAATTCTGATAGGGGTAAGGTGTTATCTCATCATGGTTTTAATTTGCATTCCCCTAATAAACTAGTGATGTTGAGTTTTGTTTTTTTTTTTTTTTACAGATCTCTGTTCCTTTTCATTTTTAAATTTATTTTCTTTTTTTTGTATTGTTGGAGCATGTTTTTATGATTGCCATTTTTCCATCTTCATTTGAGAAAAATCTGTTCACGTATTTTGCCCATGTTTTGATGGAGTTGTTGGGGTTTTTTGTTTGTTTGTTTGTTTCTTGATGATTTGTTTGACTTCTTTGGAGATCCCAGATATTACTTCTTTGTTAGATGTATGGTTTGCAAATATTTTCACATATAGATTTCTATAGATTGTCTATTTTCTCTGTTTATTATTTCCTTCACTGTGCAGAAAGTTTTGAGCATAATTAAGTCCCATTTATTTATTTTTGTTGTTGCTGTATTTGCATTTTAAGGGTCTCACTCACTAATTGTTTGCATAGGCCAATGTCTAGAAGAGACATTGAGCATATTTAAGGCAACTGATTTAATATCTTCGCACAAAGAGTTCGATATTTGGCTTGCTTAGGGATAATATGATGGATTTTTTTAAAAGACTTTCTTGTCTCTTTGCACATCTTATAACTTCTTGTAGGAAAAAAAATGTACATTTTGATAGTATAATGTGGAAACTCTGAAATCTTGTGCCCACCCCTTTCCAGGGTTTTTGTTACTGCATATTATCATCATTGTTACTTGAGGGCTTTGAGATTTTTTTTGGTTTGTTTTTGTATGGTGCTTTTTCTGAATTAATTTTGTGAAAGTCAGGCCCTTTTGGTGTTTTCTCATTGCACAGTTGTCGGCTAATGATTGCTCATAGATTTTAGATTTTCTAAAATTATTGGAACCAAAATATGTCCCAGTTTTTGTCCCAGGGCTCTATGTGCATGTTGGGGCTCACCTGGCCAGAGTTTACATCTCAGCATACCTTTTACTTCCACTTACATAGAGCCTTAAGGTCAGCCAGAAGTGAGAGCTTGGGGCCTCCACGGGTCTTTTCTGAGCATAACACAACCCTTGAATACATGCATGCCCTTCCAGATTCTCACAAATATATAGAACCTTTTCAAACCCCTTATAAACATTTTATCACCTCCTAAAATTTTCTGTTAATCTATTGTTTGCCACACACACACCCCTCGTTGTCTGTCACTCCAGGCAGCAGCAATGAAAACATCTGTCTGTGCACATTTTTAGCAAACATCTTCTGGTAGCATCTTTAGCACTGGGTTAGTTATGAGGTATTCAAGCAGGTCTTCCAGTGAGCCACCAATAGGCCAAAACAAATAATTACAATTCTTTCTGAATGAGGTCACTCTGCTTTCTCCTAGTGACAGGAAGACAGGCTTTATTTTCAAGGCTAACCCTGAACTGCAGAGCAGGGAATGGGACTGAGATAAGTTAAATACCACAAGTTTTGGGACTGAGATAAGTTAAATACCACAAGTTTTCTGCTTTTGGCAAGATTTAGTAGTTTTTCTAACTGAGCTACAGACAGTGTTTTTTTAACCAGTTTTTTTACTTGCTTTTACGAGGGGTGGACATTCAGGTTTCCTTACTTCACCATTGTTGCTGACATATCCTCTCCCTTTGTTTCTTAAATATCTTCATCTGCCATCCAAACTATCCTCTTCAGTCATAATCTAATTACTTGAAAGACTCCTTAGGTTCCTCAGCACACTAGCTTAGCTCTCACTCTATCCTCAAACGTCTATCATCTGGCTTCCCCTTACTGCCACCAGTGACCTCAATGCCCTAAATATACTGACTTGACCATTTTCTGGGTTGTTTTTAACACTCTCAATTTTGAGCCTCTGTAAAGCTTCTCTCCAAATACTCAGCTCTTAACACAGTTCCTTGCACACAGTAGGCACTCAAAAATTATGCTGAATGAACGTATACAAGAATGGGTTCACTTTTCTTTCTACATTGACACATCATCATCACCCAAAGTATATAGTTCATATTAAGGTTCAGACGTCTCTTTCTTGGTTCATCCCTTCACTTCCTGCGGATGTTCCCCAGGATTCAGTGGCAGGCAATATTCACTTCTCATTTTTTTGCTCTATCTTTTAGTTAGCCTCATCACTTGGCAAGAATCCATTTATCCCCTATATGCAAAACCAAAGACATCAACACCTAAATCATGGAATAAATAGGTGAGCCCAGAGCATTTTTAGGACAGTGAAACATGAAGTTACTCTGTACAATGTTGGGACACGTCATTATAAAATTTCTCAGACCTATGGAACGTTCCCATGGAACATACACAAGAGTGAACCTGAATATGAACTCTATACTTTGGGTGATAGTGATGTGTCAATGCAGATTCTTCAGTTGTAACAAAAGGATCACTCTGGTGGGGAATGTTGACAATGGGGATGCTGCACATGTGTGGGGATAGGAAATATATGGGAAATCTTTGTATTTTCTGTTTAATATTGATGTTGACCTAAAACTGCTCAAGAAAATAGAACCTACAAAAAATAAAAAAAATCACCATCTTTCCCAATAAACTCTCTTCACCTCAGATTCTCTTTCCCAGTAAATACTACAACCACTCACCAGATATATTAGACAGAAAAGTAGGATCCACCTCTGACACCTCTTTTTCCACTAATAACATTCCTACCAATGAGGGCTGATAATTAGGTTCTTGAAATCATCCTTGGAAAAAGTGCTACATACCTCATTACTGAATATCACTACACTCACCTTCAAAGCACTTCTCTTGGGGAATTATGGATCAATGTAAGTGACTCATCCATGCTTCATAGCAATTTGGGGACTCTTTTTCTATAATGGTCATCAAAGCTGTTGTTATATTACCCTTAATGTCACAATGTCATCAAAATATCTTTCTTTCAATTTCCTTTTTCCTTGAATAAAGAAAAAAAGTCACTGGAGGCCAGATAAGGTGAGTAGGAGGCTATTACAATGCAGTTATTTGTTTACTGGCTAAAAACTCCCTCACAGACCGTGCTATGTGAGCTGGTGGATTGCCATGATGCAGGAGCCATGAGTTGTTGGCCAAGATTTTCAGTTTAGATTTTCCAGTTTCTCTATCAATGTTGAGTTGGTCTTCTCAACATTCTCAACTGTGCTTCTCACAGTCAGCCAATGATTCTGATAACAAACAAATGTTTGCAATGTTTTCATCAGTTTGACTTATTTCTATCTGCCTTGACCTCTCTTCATCAGTGATGCTTTCTCTCCCCTCAGAAAAATGTTTAATCCACATGTAAGCTGTTCTTTTCATCATGGCATTATCCCCATAACCTTGGGCTAACATGTCTCTCATTTCACTTCTACTCCTGTCAAGTTGAACAAGAAATTGAATGTCTGTTACTTGCTCTAATTCAAGCTCCAACATTCTTACAACAGCACACAAAAAACACATAGCAATAATGAACACCACTCAGCAAGACACCACCACATGTCAACATGAACACAGCTTTGAGACACCCATATACCAAGGTTATGAAACCTTACCAAGCTGTTTGTACAGTGCTGCCAACAGCAAGATTGTGAACTTAATTGTTAGGCCTCATATGTGTTAAAAGTATAACTCACAATAATTAAGTAAATGAGGTGAGGGATATATGTACCAGTACGGTGTAAGCATTCCAAATTGCATATGAAATCAGCACTTTGTACCCCATAAATGCATTAATACATAAATTATCTACCTCTTTCTGATTTAATAAAAAAGTATAACTCTTTCTTGTATCTTAATATGTGAAAAAATAAATTCTAAATTTCCCTTATAATAAAAAAAAGTACCTAAATATACAACAATAAAAATTTGAATTAAGAGGGGGCGGAGACAAGATGGCTGACTTAAACCAGCTTTCCACAAAGGCTCCCATCCAGAAGGAGAGTTAAAGGACAAAAATTTAGCAAGTAACCTGGTAGATTTGAGCAGCACCAAGAGAGAAGGTTGAAGAATGCACATCAACCCCGCTGAGGTGAGCTGAAACCACAAGGATACAAGCAAAAGGTCCAAAATCCACCACCAAGTGGATGGGAGTCCCCTCCCCCATAAGAATGGCGCGGAGTGCCCCACAAACAAATGGGCAGAGTTCAAAGGTCCTCCCTCTACACTCCATGGGAAAGACCCTCTAAAAACTGGACCCACCTCCCCTAGTAGGGTGCCATGGCATTCTCCTGCCAGGCATAAAACTGTATATATTCTCTATCTGCAACTCTGAGCTCCCAGCACTCCCCTCCACTCTCACTCTGAGGTCTGGAGGCCTGTCCCCCAGGAGTTCAGATTCTTGGGTCATTTCTCAAGGGATGTGGATGGTGCCTAAAGTACAGCTGGTCAGCGCAGACTCTGGGGCATGGAAGTGAGGAGAGGACGGTCGACTGAGAGGGAACCACACCAGAGCAGCAGCAGTTCCCTGAGGCATGTCTTTTAGCATCAATACAGCCAGGCATAAAAATGTATAAAACTATATATTCTCCACCTGCAACCCTGAGCTCCCAGCACTCCCCTCCATGCTCACTCTGAGGTCTGGAGGCCTGTCCCCCAGGAGTCCAGACTCTTGAGTGATTTCTTCAGGGGTGTGGATAGTGCCTAAACTGTAGCTGGTCAGCGCTGTCTCTGGGGCATGGGAGCAAGGAGAGGATGGTTGGCTGAGAGGAAACCACACAAGAGCAGCAGCTCCCGGTGGCACAATCCAGCAGCTGTCTTTTAGCAGCAATACAGCTCACCCCTGGATATTCTGAAGCCACACTCCCTGTCTCCCTGGGCAACCAGAGGAGGCCGGCAACCACCCATGAGTAAAGGATTTGCCTAAGACACACCTGGCCCTCAGGGAATCATCAGCCTATAGACAAAGGAAGGCAGCAGGATAGAACTGGCAGGTAACCGATTACAAACCTGCAGGAGCAAAGACAGGGCTTTGGAATTCAAAATAGCTTCTCTTCTGCATGGGAATTTAGCAGTTCTGTTCCATTCTGTCAGTAACTTCAATCAGGGGCGGGGCTGGACCTGAGTGAACACCCTCCAACCTTCATCAAACGCCCGAGGTTGTCAGGCCTCACCTCCTCCTGCTAGATAGAGGCAGAACGCAGCAGCCTGGCAGAGTTCATTGTGATTCAGGCAGGTACAAATCCCTGGAGTATCTGTTCACTACAGGCAACTGGGTCAGCCAACTGCAGGGCTATCACTGACTGGGTATGACAGTGGTGCAAGGTGGGGAAGGAGGCATCAACCTTCCCAGACTGATCTATTGGCTGGGTGGATCCTCCCGATTCCACGCAGCACTGGAGCAAGCCATATCAGAGTAGTCACCATACCCCTGTGATCCAGTTCCCAGAGACCTCTTAACTCTCCCACCTGAGACAGGTGCTGACTGAAACAATTGATTTGGACCTTTTGAACTGAGCCAATCACCTGAGGATGATCCAGGGGGTGCCCTGGGTGTGTGGTTGTAGGAAGGTTTGATTTTCCTTTTCTAATTGTTGCCGGTGGTGGGTGGGGTGACTTAATTGCTGATATTTCTCCACAGTGGAGACTTCAACCCAGAGTAACTGTTTCACTAGGGTCAAACAAAAACCAGTTGAAAACTAAACAGAACCATTTAGCCCCACCACACCAAACAGGGCTCCAGTTTCTCAGGCCACAGCACTGTACAGGCCCTCGACAAAGCTCCAGGGAAAAAATCAAAGGGAGTAAAACAATCATGGGGCAGAATCAGCAGAAAAACTCTGGTAATGTGAATAACCAGAATAGATCAACACGCACAAGGAAAGATATGGCAGGTGTAATTGAAGATCCCATTCATAAACAACTGGCTGAGATGTCAGAAATCGAATTCAGAATTTGGATTGCAAACAAGATCAATAAAGTGGAGGAAAATGTGGAATTAAAACTTCAAGCAGCAATTCAAAAGTCAGAATTAGGAATTCGAGGAGAAAATCAAACGTTGTCTCAAGAATTTAACGAATTTTGAGACAAAACCACCAAAGACTTAGACACACTGAAGCAAGAATTTGCAGCCCTCAAAGATCTGAAAAATACAGTAGAATCCCTCAGTAACAGAGTGTAGCAAGCAGAAGAAAGGATTTCTGACATTGAAGACAAAGCCTTTGAATGCTCCCAAACTCTCAAAGAGGAAGAGAAATGGAGAGCAAAAATGGATCATTCTCTCAGAGAGCTCTGAGATAATTCAAAGAAGGCTAATATCCGCCTCATTGGAATCCCTGAAACTTATAAAGTGGCCTTACTAGGCACAGAGGCCCTTCTCCATGAAATTATAAAAGAGAATTTTCCAGATATACTTAGAGATTATGAAATTCAGATGACAGACAGTTTCAGAACCCCAGCACAACTCAACCCCAATAAAACATCCACCAGGCATATCATAATTAATTTCACGAAAGTTAATATGAAGGAGAAAATTCTCAAAGTAGCCAGATGAAAGAAAGCCATTACATACAAAGGGAAGAATATTAGAATGACTGCAGATCTCTCTGCTGAAACTTTTCAAGCCACAAGAGGGTGGTCATCAACTTTGAATCTCCTAAAGCAAAATAGCTTTCAACCCCGGATACTGTAGCCAGCTGAACTGAGTTTCATTTATGATGGAGAAATTAAATACTTTAATGACATTCACATGTTGAAGAAATTTGCCATAACTAAACCAGATCTTCAGGATATTCTCAGACCTATCCTCCACAATGACCAACCCAATCCTCTACCACAAATGTAAACTCACTCAGAAACTTTTGATCACACTCCAACTTCCACAGTGGCGAAAGAATTAAAAATGTCCACTGGACTTTTGAAAAACTCGATACCCAAAATATTACCAGACTTACCAATATTCTTCATTAATGTGAATGGCTTAAAATGTCCTCTAAAGAGGCGTAGGTTAGCTGACTGGATACAAAAACTCAGGCCACATATTTGTTGCATACAAGAATCACATCTTACCATAAAGACAAATTTAGACTCAGGGTGAAAGGATGGTCATCCATATTTCAGGCAAATGGTAATCAGAAAAAAGCAGATGTTGCAATTTTATTTGCAGATACAATAGGCTTTAAACCAACAAAAGGAAGGAAGGATAAGAATGGTCACTTTATATTTGTTAAGGGTAAGACTCAACATGATGAGATTTCAATTATTAATATCTGTGCACCCAACCATAATGCACCTCAATTTATAAGAGAAACTCTAACAGACATGAGCAACTTTATTTCCCCCAAATCCATAATAGTCAGAGATTTTAACACTTCTTTCGCAGTGTTGGATCGATCCTCCAATAAGAAGCTGAGCAAAGAAATTTTAGATTTAAACCTAACCATCCAACATTTGGATTTAACAGATATCTACAGAACATTTCATCCCAACAAATCTGAATACACATACTTCTCACCAGCCCACGGAACTTACTCCAAAATCGATCACATCTTAGGTCCTAAGTCTAATCTCAGTAAATTTAAAGGAATAGAAATTATTCCTTGCATCTTCTCAGACCACCATGGAATAAAAGTTGAACTCAGTAACAACAGGAATCTGCATACTCATACAAAAACATGGAAGCTAAATAACCTTATGCTGAATGATAGTTGGGTCAGAGATGAGATTAAGAAGGAAATTCCTAAACTTTTAGAACAAAACAACAATGAAGACACGAATTATCAGAACCTCTGGGATACTGCAAAGGCAGTCCTAAGAAGGAAATTTATAGCACTGCAAGCCTTCCTCAAGAGAACGGAAAGAGAAGAAGTTAACAACTTAATGGGACATCTCAAGCAACTGGAAAAGGAAGAACATTCCAACCCCAAATCCACTACAAGAAAAGAAATAACTAAATTAGAGCAGAATTAAATGAAATTGAAAACAAAAGAATTATACAACAGATCAATAAATCAAAAAGTTGGTTTTTTGAAAAGGTCTATAAAATTGATAAACGTTCGGCCAACCTAATCAGGGAAAAAAGAGTAAAATCTCTAACCTCATCAATCAGAAATGACAAAGACGAAATAACAACAGACTCCTCAAAAATTCAAAAAATCCTTAATAAATTTTACAGGAAACTTTATTCTCAGAAATATAAAAATCTTAAGGAAATTGACTAATACGTGGAAGCAGGTCACCTTCCAAGACTTAGCCAGAATCAAGTGGAAATGTTGAACAGGCTCATATCAAGTTCTGAAATAGCATCAACCGTACAAAAACGTTCCTAAAAAGAAAATCCCCAGACCAGATGGTTTCACGTCAGAATTCTACCAAACCTTTAAAGAGGAATTAGTACCTATACTACTCAACCTGTTCCAAACCGAAGAAAAAGAAGGAAGACTACCCAACACATTCTATGAAGCAAACATCACCCTGATACCCAAACCAGGAAAAGACCCAATAAGAAAAGAAAATTATAGAACAATATCACTAATTAATATAGATGGAAAAATATTCAACAAGATCCTCACAAACAAAATCCAGCAACACATCAAACAAATTATACATCATGACCGGGTCAGTTTTATCCCAGGGTCTCAAGGTTGGTTCAATAT
>CAUYPK010085625.1:0-18036 GCA_963574355.1 Loris lydekkerianus | reverse complement strand
TGCCTCTACCTAGATACAGCCAATGTGGTACCATGCCACTGGCCCGACCCTGTCACTCACCTCTTCCCCCACCTTCTTTCCCTGCCCCTTCTCCACAATAAAAAAATAAATAAATTCAAAAAAAAAAAAAAAAGAATAGTGTTTGCATATAAACTATGTACATCCTCTCATATACCTTAAATCATTCCTAGATTACTTAAATACCTAATACAATGTAAATGTCATGTAAATTGTTGTTATATTTATTGGTTTGTATTTGCGTTATTTTTTATTGATGTACTTTTACTTTTTATAGGGCTTTTTCCCCAAATATTTTCAGTTGGAGGCTGGTTGAATCCACAAGTGCAGAACTCACAGAGGGTCACCTGTATATACACACAAGCCCGTGTGTACGTGCGTATCTATTTATGGTAGATGAACAGCGATCAACTTGGACATCTATGGACCTCAATAATGTAGCTTATAAGATGTAATCAGATGCATGAAATCTAAGCCAAGGCCAAGCCAGACATTTCAGAGGGCTGTCATTTTCTTGCAGGAGCTCTAATTCCAGTTGGCTGGAAAACTTACTGAAACCAGATTCACCTCTGGACTTTGAATTGCATGACTCTACCACCCACCATCTTTGCTTGCTGTTCTGGGGGTTATTTTTCATAAGCAAGTAAGCAAGGAGGATTGCAAAATAATCCTCCTCTGATTACATAATCCTAGTTGACAACCCCCCTCCACCAACCTGAGCACTGGCCACCGCTCACCTGGCCCTCCCTTCCCTGGTCTGTGTCTTTGCTCACTTGTCACCTGCTCCAGCATAAAAACCACCTCCTTCAGCTGACCTAATTTTCACAGACCAGATGTGCATAACATGTACAGATCCGTTCAGCAGGCCTAGTTGCTTATGTTTAATCAGAGGTCCCTTGGGCTCAAACTTCCATATGTTGACCAGTTTGTCACAGTTCTTTGGTCAACTTACAGAGGTGCTACTGTATTTATTGAATTTATTTATTCAGTAAATATTTATTTAGTTAGTTGAAACAGAGTCTCACTATGTCACCCTTGGTAGAGTGCCATACTGTCACAGCTCACAGCAACCTCAAACTCTTGGGCTTAAGTGATTCTCTTGCCTCAGCCTCCCGAGTAGCTGGGACTACAGATGCCTGCCACAACACCCGGCTATTTTTTTGGTTGCAATTGTCATTGTTGTTTAGCTGGCCTATGCCGGGATCGAAGTCTCCAGCCTCAGTGCATGTGATCGGTGCCCTCCTCACTGAGCTATGGGCACTGAGCCTATTCAGTAAATATTTACTGAGTGCCTACCATGAACCAGGCACTGCATTAAATGATTGTGATGTAACACCAAACAAAACATACAGAGTTCCCTGCCTTCAGCCTGCTTACCTTGTAACAGGACACACAGGTAATAAATACACAAGTTATATTCTAGGGAAAAGAAAGCAGGACACCAATGTAGAGTCCTAGGGCATGAGGAGGTTGCAGTTGTGCAAGAGCAGGTGACAAGTAAGCAAAGTTACTGAGCAGGGAAGGGACGGCCCAGGTGAGCGGGTGGCCGATGCTCAGGCCTCAGAAATTTTAGAGGGGGTGGAAGTAAGATCAGACCCTTCAGGCCTTATTGGCCTTTAAGTCTTGGCTTCCGCTCTGAGGGAAATGGGAGCCGCTGCAGGAACCTGAGGAGAGGCAACACGTGACCCGGCCCTCCCCAAACACAGCCCAGTTGTAGGGAGCACAGGGATAAACAGAGGACCAGTCAGGAAGTTTCTGCAGTAGTCAGGTGAGAAAGTCTGGGGCTGGACCAGGCTGGCAGCTATGCAGGTGGACAGACACGTTCAGGATATGCAGAAGTTTGAGCACAAGGGACCTCCAGTTAAATAGATGTGGGAATTGAAAGAGAAGGGCAGGCATGATGTCAGGGCTGGGGCCTGATAAACTCAAAGATGAAGCTGCCCAGCATCGCAAGGAAGCCAGCTCAGCCTCTGGGCACAGCTGCACTGCTGAGACCTCGAGCACTGCACTCCCCTCTGCCATTCGCTGCTCCCGTCCCACTCCCTCTCACCATCTGCCACCTGCTTCTCCTCCTTCCCTTACTCCTCCTCGGCTCACTCTCTCCCCTCACGTGGTACAAACGGCTAAACGTTAGCACTCACCAAATCCCCTCTCCGCACCCCTGCAGCTGCCCTCTCTGGGTCCTTCCTTCCCAGTCACTTCTATTCTAATGCCCAACAGAAGAGGCTGAGCCTCAATGTCCAGTCCTGGCCTCGTTCTTGAATTGGGCTCTGCCTTTCATTTCCAGCTGCCCATTGAATGCCTGGAATATACCTAAACTGAACACTACCATTCCTCCCAGAGAAGAGCCTCCCTTTCCAACTGGGCATATTTCTGAGAAGACACTGCCCAACTAAAAACCCTGGTATCTGTCACTTTGACTTCACCTTCCCTTTCCTTCTGCTTCTCTCCCGCACAAGCACATCTACAGACTCAACCTTTACAATGTCCCTAGCACCCAGGGCCCTGCTTTCTGCTGCTGCATCCACCTGATTCTGACCCTCCATTTCACCACTAGATACACTGTGTGAGACCACCTCCCCACTCCCCACCTGCACCCCTCATCACCTAAAACCCTGGACCACTATTGCCTGTAAGCTGAATAAAACCCCCAATGCCACATACAGCCCCAAGACCTAACCCCTGCCTAGTTTCTCAAAACCGACTTACTGAAGTCCACTGCCCCAGCCAAACAGTTCTGTTACTCTGAACACATACATTCTCCCTCTCACCCTAAAGGCCTTTCTCTCTCACTACTCCTCAGTTCAAGGCCAAGCTCAAGATACGTCTCAACTCTGAAGCCTTCACTTGCCCCTTGGTGAAGACTTTTCCCTTGTGAATTCACGTAGACCTTAGATTCATCTGATGTTTAGTGTACACACTCCATTATCTTCTCGTTTACCTCTCTATGTGCAACATCATCTCAAAATCATTAATATCTAATGTTATTGAATATTGTCAATTGACCCTTACTTCAGGTTTTAAGGAGGAGGGACTTGCTTTCTGGGTGAGTTCTTGGTCAAGGTCAGGTTCTTTGTGAAGAATCCAAGTGATGAACAAGACAGAGAAAGAACTAAAAACAAACAACAGGGAGCTACACTGACGTACAAAACGTGGCACTGAAAGAATAGGAGAAGAAAAGGAAGGAAGTAAAAAGCCTCAAACACTGAGACTTTGGGAAGCAGACATTGACAGCAGGAGAGAGAATTTAACAAAGCAGGAGTCAAACACACGGGGACTCTTAAAAGGACAGACAGGATAAGATAGGCTTGATAACAATTTCTGTTGCACAGTAAGAATGCATTTTTCCCACTCTTAATTTATATTCCTTTAAAAAGACGAGTAAAGACTTAAAAATGTTTGAATTCATTTTCTGGTGTTGGACTGTGTTACTTACATGTGACTTTATAAACAAGACTGAGTCATGAGACAACAAAATTTATCTGGGTTACATAATGAGTATGTCCTGTCTGTTTGGAGGCTAAAATATCTGGAAGTTCTGGGACCTGATATTTCTTTGTATCCCCAATATTGAGAACACATGTACTAGTTAATCAACAAACGTTTGTTGATTAACTAGTACATGTGTTTGTTGATGATAAACAGGGATACAGAGAGATGAACAGATGACGCAGACCCTGTTTTTCCTCACAGCGGTGTTCCAGAGCCTGTCATCTCTTATCAGGGATGTAGCCAAACAGTGTTTGTGGTGCATTTATTTGAGGAGATTTTCCATTTGTCCACCAAGCAAACATAACTTTTGTAGGTCAAACTCACAATTGCAGCATGAAAACAGGACACCCTGAGAGCACTGCTTGTTAAGGACTTGTGTGAATACCAAAAATAACATGGCATTCAAACCCAAATGTCAGGGGCAGCATTAGAAATGAGAAATAAAGAGTCTTTTGGAAATGCAAACCTAATTATTTATATTCCTCACCAAAAACTAGACAGTTTTCTCCTGCTGACACGGCCTACTTCCAACCATTTACTTGCTACCCTGAGTTTTACACCCCAAGACCGTTGTGAAAAAGTATGACTACTACCATGATTTTGTGTCAAAAGCGAATGTTCATCTCTAAAGCCTCCCTGAAAGGTTTACAAAATATCTGTCTCTTTTTGGAAAATCTTTTATCCCATTCTCATGAATCATTCTGACTCCATACAAAGTCTATGACAAAAGGAACCTAAATATCTGCCTTCGGGATATTGTAGCGGAAAAGCAGAAGCATCTCGGAGAAGCAAGTGGAAATGAAATCAGGGACTGCTATCTTCTGGAATAGGAATGTTCTCTCCACAACGCTAACTGGGAGAAATGTGGCTAGAATTTAGCAACATGACAGAGACCAGAAGAGCACCCACCACTTGCTTACTTCTGTCCTTCCTCTGCCATCCCACATTGACTCTGATGTGCAAATGCAGTAATGCAAAGAAACCACCACATTTACCACTACTCTGACGTGTAAATGTAATATACTGATGCAACCACTTTAAATATCTTCTGCTTCAAGAGATGTGCACCGTCCTTCACCTGGAAACTGTTAATGTCCACTTTTCTCCCTGAGCAGATCCCTCAAAATCTCGGATCATTAAGCCACGTCAAGTTGAATCTAGTTAACAGCTTCTAGCTGAAAGTCAATGGAAGTAGAAGAATGAACAATTGAAAAGATAAACTGGCTGTCCTGAGTGAACAGGGGAAGAAAGTTAAGGACAATTTGATAGTATGTATCAAATTCGTCATTAAAATGTACAAACCCTTTGATCCAGCAAATCCCATTATCTGGGAATTTAACCCAAACAAATCATCAGAGAAGACACGAGATGGGATAATGGTAGCAATACTTGAAATTGCATCCAAAGAGGCAGAACAAAGGATAGAAGGAGGGAAGTGCCAATTGTTTACGTTGTAGTACACATATGTGCCTGAAGACTACACAGCCATTAAGAAGAATGTTATGGACTTTTATTTATAATGTAAAAGAATGCTGTTGACACATTAAGGCTGCAGGCCCCACCCCTCAGGACTTGCATAGTCCAGAAATCAGACCACATATCAGGAGGTGGGCAGCGAGCTAGTGAGGCTTCAGCTATATTCATAGGGGCGCCCCACCACTTGCATCACCGCCAGAGCTCCATCTCCCATCAGATAAGCAGTGGCTTCAGATTCCTACAGGAGCACAAACCCTACTGTAAACTGCCCATGCCAGGGGTCTAGGCCATGTGCCCCTATGGTAATCTAATGCCTGGTGATCTGTGGTAGAGAAGTAATACACTTGAATCACGCTGAAACCATCCTCCCCAACCTCCTCTCCAGGGAAAACTTGTCTTCCACGAACCCTGTCTCTGGTGCCAAAAAGGTTGGGGACCACAGCGTTAAGGGGAAAAAGCAAATAACTAGAAAGTTCATAAATGTATTCTTCTTCCAAAACAACCTGTGTGTCTATATCTGTTATACAAAGAAAAGGAAATTCCACAAAACATAGACCCTGGTTCTCGGTAAAGGGGTGGAGGTTACAGAAAAGGAAATTTCTATTTTTCTTCTCTTTCTTGATTATGTTACTTTCATAATAAGAAATAAACCAGAGCATTTTTCATTCTTTGAAAGAGTGAATTAGCTTCTGCTGAAAGAAAACCCTAGTTCCAGACTATATATATTCAACCCTGAGCAATTTTCTCTTCTCTCCCCCCGCCCCCTGGTCCTCTTCCTCTCTTTCCCTTCCTTAGAAACAAGAAACAGAACATATCCTACAAGGACCACAAATTTGGCTCAAGAAAAGGCAATTTAAAAAATTACTTTCTTAGTTGAAATATGGACTGACAGGAGCTAAGAAAAACTCTTGACAGTAAGTTGGCAGAGCCCTGAGAACGTGTGTCTCTAAGTTAAAAGAAGCAGGGAAAGTGTTAAGGAAATATTTTAATCAAATTCTGTGAACAATATTTAGGTTATAATTCACTACCATTGGTTAAGTAACAAGGTATTTCTTTCCAAAATTAGGAAGAAATGCTCTAAAATATAAAAATTATTTTTCTTATTAAATTTTTACAAATTAGCCTATAAATAAAATTCCTAGCTTTAGTTTTAAATAAAGTGGGGGGGGGGGAGAATTAATGAGGGGAAATGGGGAAGAAAGATAAAAATTATGATTATAAAGGCAAACCTTGAATTTGTTTCTGGAAACCAAGCAAACCCTTCCATTCACTGCAGCAGCCCCAACTTATAGAATTATCTAAAGCTGCTTTGTTCTCTTAAATTATGAAACTGATGCCCCAAATCTGCAAAAGCACTTTAGTAACTTGCAATCATGCCTTTACAATTGCACATGGACTGACTTTACTCTACCACAGAGTTGTCCTTTACTTCTTAATTAGTTCCTAGAATTTCACAAATTTTAGTGTTCAAAGGAATCACCTGAGACTGTGTGAAAAGTTCTCCTAAGGACCAGCTGGGTCTGTGGGTGGACCAAAAGCCTGCCTTTCCACCAGCCTGATTCCAGGACAGCTTACTCATCTTGGATCACCTGCCCCATTCCACAACCTGGGCACTGCAGTGGGGCCACTGGACCTCAGACTGCCAGCTGGAGGGACCATGCCTGTCCAGAATAGAATGCTTTTAGTGGTGTTCTGTTTATCCTCACAATAGGTACCAATAAATTTGTTCTGACCATGATAATATTTAGAAAGATAGAAGCAGGGCATGAAGTTTAAACTTATAAGAAAAAAATCCTGATACTCATTTACAATAGTAAAAGGAAGATCAAAAAGAATAATCCTGGCTGGGTGCAGTGGCTCATGCCTACAATTCCAACACACTGGGAAACTAAGGCAGGCAGAACACTGGAGACCAGGAGTTCAAGACCAGTGTGGGTAAAATAGTGGAACCCCGTCTCTTAAAAAAAAAAATTAGCTGGGCGGCACCTGTGGCTCAAAGGAGTAGGGTGCCGGCCCCATATACCAGAGGTGGTGGGTTCAAACCCGGCCCCAGCCAAAAACTGCAAAAAGAAAAAAAAAAAAAAAAAAAGTTAGCTGGTGTCTGCCTGTAGTCCCAGCTACTCTGGAGGCTGAGGAAGGAGGATCACCTGAGCCCAAACATTTCAGGTTGCAGTAAACCATGTTTGCACCATTTTCCTTCCAGTGTGGGAAACACAGTAAGACTCCATCTCTAAAGAAAAATATATATATAATGATAGAAATGTGATCTCAGTTTATGTAAAACTTAAATTTTCTAGAAATCTTCGAACTAAGCAAACGTGGATTTGATCTAAGTTATGCCATTTGGGGAAGTTTTATACTTCCTCTCCTTTTGTTCTTTTCCAACTATTTCTTTTTATTTGAACAGTCTTAAGGGCTTTTTCTCTCTCTATTGCAGAGAACTCAAGAGACCTTCTTCAACTGTGGCTTTAAAATGACCATGAGAAGGTGAAATATTTGCATTTTCTTTGTTAAATCTTCAGCTTTCAGCAAAAGAAGATGCTAATGGTCGATAGGTGGTATCCTGTCCAACTTTCTCTAGTGATTTTAACTCTGGCTCCCAGAGCAAGATACCTTAAAAGACAAAATGTATCATTCCCAAAAGAATGATGAAAAGTTTCTTTTTTCTTTCTTTCTTCTTTTTTTTTTTTTTTTTTGCATTTGATCCTCTAAAATACTTTTAATGTAATAAAGGTGGGGGCGGGGGAGATTTAAATGTCACAGAGGTGAGTTATAAAAACCTACAAAGGATTCTCAAGATTGACATTTTGCAGCTGGAAATTTTTTTTTTTTTTTTTTTCCCAGAGATAGAGTATCCCTTTGTCACCTCGGTAAAGTACCATGGAGTCACAGTTCACAGCAACCTCCAGCTGTTGTGCTGAGGCAATTCTCTTGCCTCAGCTTCCGGAGTAGCTGGAACTACAGGTGCCCCCCACAATGCCTGGCTATTTTTTTGTTGCATTTTGGCCGGGGCCTGGTTTGAACCCGCCACCCTCAGTATATGGGGCGGGCACCCTACTCACTGAGCCACAGGCACTGCCCTGGAAATTTTCTTCACATGACATTTCCTGAGCAGAGTAATTTATGGATGAATGATATTTAATAAGTCAAGTGACTACCATGTGGTCATCATGGTTACAAGGAGCTATGACATTGTCCTTTCTCTCTAGAAGTTTTCAGATTAATCAAACATAGAAAACCAGCATGCCATCCAAAGTGGTGGCAAGATGGAGAACATTCCACCGTGCAGGGCGTGCTCCTGGCTGCAAATGCAATTTGCAGAGGGAAAAGTGAGACCAAGGCCTGGTAAAGCAAAGACTTTATAAAATTCTTGCGAGAAGGGGAAGGAAGTCACGGGGGTGGGGGGGATGACAACAGCTGTTCAGAGAGAAACAAATGGGAAAACTGCAGGGTTGGGTCAGGTGAACAGTCAGGGAGACTGACCAGCAGCCCAGAGCAAGGGGTTCAGAGGCAGGAGAGATGCAGGCTGGCCTCAGTGTGTGGTCTGAAGCAGAACTACTGGAGGAGGTCGTACACTCCCCTTGTACATCGGGGGATCCTTTGTCTGCCCTACCCACTCCTGGCAGAGTTCACTCCTTCCTCTGAACCCGGTAGCCACTTGGGTACTTGTCGGGACACTTGTATAATCTCCTATTGGTCCATTCCCTCTGAGACCACTTTGCATTTCCAGACTAGCACAGGGCCTGGAAAACAGAGGCATACAAGACAGATTTTCTAAACTAATACAGACCTGAGTATTTCCCACAGCCCTGCTACCTACAAATATAAGGATTAAGTTCCTCAATTTGGAGACTTAGGAGGCAAGTAAATCTGTCAAAGGAACCATCATTCGATGAACAGAGAATGTTTAAAAGCATAAATATCCTCATGTGATCTCACATATTGCTTAAAATGGTGACTCTAAAATTTTTAGGGACTCCAATTTGAGAATCCAAGGAAGTTTTAGCTGTTTCCTGAGAATGATACACAGACACAGAAAGGCCTACAGTGCTTTTTCAGAAGATTCATGAGATCCATGAAGTGGACCTTGGACCCAAGTGACTGTTCCAAAATCTGGGGCCAACTGAGCCCAAGTTGGGAAGTTTTGCTTAAGAATAAAAGCATCAATTGGCTTTGTATTGAGAATTTCCATTTAAAAAAAAAAAACATACTGTCAACTGTTAGGCTGCAAAAGATTGCATCTCCATGGAAGCTTCACTATTACTAGGCAGGACAAATGCATCAGGTAAGTCCATAAAGAATTAAAACTCTGAGGGTTCTGAAGGACCATTGCACCCAGGCAGTCTCAGTACCTCAGTAAAAAAAAAGTCTTAACCCTCCTGGTACCTGCTAAAGCACCTGTCATTCCTGTCTTATTTCTCAAGAGTAAAAGATGAAGTGAGTACACTGTTGTAGGAACCATTTTGCAAAGCAAGAATCTTTCAAACTGAAAATTTAGGACCAAGGCAACTTAAAGCGCCCTCTCAACAGCTCCTAGTGAGAGAGGCTACCCAGGAAAGGTGAGGTCTAGGAGAACAGAGGTCTTCTCAAGGAGACCACAAGGATACACCTGCAGGGTCCTCTCCATGGTGACTCAGCTCTTGGGAATTTGTAGACTTAACTTCCTGGGACTTGGAAATTTCCATTTCTGTGAAATCCTGCAATTCTGTGGGGACTGGAACAGCATCTCCCACTTGATTCAAAATGACCAATGAGAAAGGTATCTGTGGGTTAGAACTTTTTGACTAGAGATAAAAAGGGAAAGACCAAGTCGGTGGGGAGTATGGCCATTGTGAACTCTTCTCTGCCATTTGCTCTGCTGGCTGAAATAAAGCCCTTCCTCTTATAAACACGGTGTTGGGGTGCTCTTTCTCTCCATTGGGGCTCATCTTCCTGCAACACTAGGAGGCACAACAGAGTCATGAGCAGACTGGGAAATCTTCTAGTGCAGTTACACTATCAGTTACAAAGACCTAAAAATTGTCAGTTTCCAGGGTTCTGTGATTAATACCTCTGATCCTAAAGAAATGATCAAGAACATTCCTACGGGCCCTGGGTTGTACATTTCACCCCTTCATGAAGTGAAAGTGGATCTGAAGTTATAAGAGAAGGACTTTAAGAGGTCACACAAGACTACCAAGGACCTAAATTAAACATTAACATCCACTTATTTTTATAACATAAATTAAACATTAAAAAGGATTGAAGCTATAAAAAAGGATGGTATAAATATGTGCCTAATAAAAGTGATAGGAAAAAAATAGTAGGTTATGGGCAGAAGAGTAGAGTGAAGGAAGAGAAAAAGGCAGATATAAAAAGCTAGATAGACCACTGTAAAGAAAGACTGGCAAGAGGAAAAAACGGGGTCAAAATGAAAGTAATTTCAAAGATGAAGAAAGGGATAAAATGCCAGATTGAGGAAACAACAAACATGAACCGTAAGAGAGAAAAGTGTGTAGGAAAAATTGAAGTTTCTTTGAGCACACTGGTAGGCAGGGAGTCTGGAGAGGGCAGATACACCTGCCTGAGTTCTGCCGAGGTTGTCTGTGTGTAAGATTTTATGAGTTTAAGGAGATCAGAGAAGTTATGTGGAGTAGAATCTTGAGGTAGCCATTTTCCTCAACAACCACTCCAAAAGAGGAAGTGATGAGAAACTGGACATAAACAAAGTCTGAAGGTTCGAGGCACAGAGCGGGGGGCAGGGTAGATTCCAGGTAGGGCTGACACTGGCTGGGAGTGGGCAGAGGGTGCACTGGGCAGAAGTGAGGTGAGTCTGCCCGAGGGCAGGAGACTGAAAGGGGCTTTGCCCTAAGGAAATGTGACCTGGGACAACTTTCTAACCTAAAGGCCACACCCCAGAGGGCCACTTGACCTTCCCCCCAAGATGGACCATTCTATCCATGTCTCCAAACAACCTCAAGGAAAAAAAATGACCACACTTAAAACAAGCAAGCTACAACTGCATTTCATGCAAATGTGACTGGAGCAATGAACTTTACTCTTTGGAAGTCCACATTTTCTTGGGCAAATCAATCATTTGGGGAGCTAACAGAGCACCCTTGATGCTCCCCATGGACCAGAGGATGTTAAACAAAGACTAGCTTAGTTATTTACTCCCAAACATCACATAAAGCAAATAACACATTTGGAAATAGCACAGTAAGAGAAAACAAAAGATGATCAATAAAAAGACAGAAGCAGGGTGGCGCCTGTGGCTCAAGGGAGTAGGGCGCCAGCCCACATACTAGAGGTGGTGGGTTCAAACCCAGCCCTGGCCAAAAACTGCAAAAAAAAAAAAAAAAAAAAAAAGGAGCAGAAGCCTTGAACTGTAATGATACCACATTAGAAAAGAGGTTGATATCCTGAGGTAGAAGGTTCTATCATCTCTTTCCATGAAACAATGTAAATACTAATGAGCAAAGGTAACAAAGGAAAACTGTTTAAAAAATTAAATGCAGCAACACTGGAAAAGGTCAGATTTAAGTACATCATCTTCATCCAGAATATGCATAACATTGGGCTCTTGGTGATAAATTTTTATTTTAAAAAAAGATATCTATGAAAATGGGGTGATAGCCACCAAGTTTGTCTCCCAAAGACACAGTAGGGACTCCTCTGCCTGCTGAGTAGGATAAATATTAAAATACCTTAGGTCAGCAAGCACATGGAGTCTACGGAGAGCGAACAGGAGAGAAGAAAGAATCAATTCCTGCAAGTGCCCAAAGTTTCTCTCTGAAAAAGAGCAGCAAGGATTGAAACACAACACAGTTGTTTACTCTCCAGGTGGTCCCAGAATTATCCTTGATCTCAGGGTTTGAAGAATAAAACCACAGACCACGTGAGTAAGGGAAAGGACAGTTTATTAGAAGATAAAAGAGATAGATGAGCGAAAATAGGGGAACAGAACCTCCAGCCATAGCAGGGGAGCCCAAGTGGGAAGCCGTGTAGGACCTTCTGTCTAGGAGCTTATACACTGCTGTTCCTATCCCCCGGCTGGGGACTTGGGGAATGTCTGGAACACATCAGAATTGGCCAGAAGCCTGCAGGCAGGAAATAATCCTGAAATCAGCAAAGGAATGCAGTCCTTGAGCTCCCTGCCCCGGGTGAGGCAGTGGGGTATGTGCTCCCTACCCCAAATGAAGCGGTAGGGTATGTGCTCCCTGCTCCGAGTGAGGCAGTGGGGTATGTGCTCCCTTCCCCGGGTGAGGCAGTAGGGTATGTGCTCCCTGCCCCGGTGAGGCGGTGGGGAATGTGCTCCCTGCCCCGGGTGAGGTGGTGGGGTATGTGCTCCCTACCCCAGGTGAGGCAGTGGGGTATGCACTCCCTGCCCCGGGTGAGGCGGTGGGGTATGTGCTCCCTACCCCAGGTGAGGGGTAGGGTATGTGCTCCCTACCCCAGGTGAGGGGTGGGGTATGCACTCCCTGCCCCAGGTGAGGCAGTAGGGAATGTACTCCCTGCCCCAGGTGAGGCGGTAGGGAGTGTACTCCCTGCCCCAGGTGAGGCGGTGGGGAGTGTGCTCCCTGCCCTGGGTGAGGGGTGGGGTATGTGCTCCCTGCCCTGGGTGAGGCGGTAGGGTATGTGCTCCCTGCCCCGGGTGTGGTGGTAGGGTATGTGCTCCCTGCCCTGGGTGAGGTGGTAGGGTATGTGCTCCCTGCCCCAGGTGAGGTGGTGGGATATGTGCTCCCTGCCCCAGGAGGAACCGACCAGATGAGATGCCCATCAGGCTGCTTTCTTCATGATCTTACTTGAGCCCAGAGTCAGTCTGGGCCTATTTGTGCCTAGAGATGGGGACCTGTGATGAAACTGGCCTAGGAAATGGGGGCCCCTGCCCAGTCATGAACAGGGGGACCCTGTGCCATTTTAGCCATGGAAGCTGTCTTCCACCCACACTAGCAGCCATTGGTTTGTCAAACGAACATCTTGGTTGTACTCTTCCAGAGAGTCTTTTGGCTCGGAGCTGAAACATATTCATGTCTAGAGAGCTCAGACTGTAGAAGTGAATTATTTTAATAAGTTTCTTCTTTAAAATTAAAAAAAAAGTGTTAAACACATGTCAATGTAGTAAGCATAAGTCTTCCACAATGATTACGGAAGATAAATCTTGTTTCTTTAAGATCAAGAGATTTTGTGAAGGAAGCAGCTGCCCGTGGATAGGTGTAGCCAACTTCTCCTCGTTGGGAAGCTGCCTGTTCTTCATGGGGAGGTGCTTGTGTGATAGGACTACTGCCACCTTTCAAGATCATGACCTCCAGGACAAAGCCCTGGGAAATGCCTGGAAAGCTCAAGCGAGGAAATTTTTAAAAGATGTCAGATGATGAATTTTCAAAATAGAAAATAATAGTTTGCTCATCATTGTATCTTCATCATAACCTAACGTATTCTTTTTGTGAAAGAATTTTTTAATTTAGTTATTTATGGGACAAAGTTTTTTAAAACAAAAAAATTTCCCTACGGAATACTAAAATTCAACAAAAGATAATTTTTACTGTGAAACTTTCACTTAGCAAAATGACCTCAAATGTCATATAAGTCACAAAAATGTCTTCTATCGCAAAAAATTAATTTACATCAACACTGGAAATTCCTTCTCTATTAATCCCCACCCCCATTCCCAACATCAGTCTAAGGTTATAGTTATGTTACAACCAAAAGTAGTAGAAAATGTAAGTTAATACGGGTGCTCCTGGACTTATAATGGAGTTATATCCTGATAAACCCATCTTAAGCAGAAAATACCGTAAGTTGAAAACACATTTGATACATCTAATCTGCAGAACATCATAGCTAAACCTAACCCACCTTAATGTGCTCAGAACACTTCCATTAGCCTACAAGTTGGGCAAAATCACCTAACACGAAGCCTATTTTATAATGAAGGTGCTGACAATCTCACTTAATTTATTGAATACTGCAACAAAAATGAAAAGCAGAATAGTTATGTGGAAATAACATATTTGCACTCGCACGCTTGAATATATACCACTTTCCAACCATCAGGAAGTTGAAAAATCATTAAGTCAAACCGTGGTAAGTCAAGGACTATCTGTATTTCGAATAGGTATCTTCTGATAACATTAATGACATTTTCAAGAGTAGTGTTACTTCATACATTTTCTTGAAATATTAGCTTCCTCCATGTCATAAATAGAGTTTGCAAAATATACAAACTATTTACTTTTGGACAAATTGTTAGAACAGATATAGAAGTAAATAACAGGTACTTGAAATGTTGTGGGAATGAAATTTAGATTTGATACCTGATAATATCACACAATTTCTGATTACTTGATAACTATCTTGATAGTCAAACATCAGTCTGAAGTTCAACACACACCCCCTCTGTCCAGCTATCTCTGTTCCCCAGACTGTTTTCTCCACCCAATAAAATTCCTGCTTCCGCAAACTGGATTTCCTCCTCATCAGAGGAGGGGCAAATATTAAACGCAACATAAATTACGTAGTCCTGAGCATTTCCTTGTATGCCTTTATCTTCATTATTATATTTGCTTCAAACACATATCTAAAAAAATAAGTCTAAATGTATATCTTCCATCTATTTAGCAAACTAGTGTATTTCAGAAACAAAAAAAGTTCCCTGCAGCAATCCATATCATTGGTAATTTGTCCTTTCCATGCCCAATGTCTCATTTAATCCTCCCAATGGCCCTTAGAGACAGGTGCTAATCTCTGCTCACCCCCCCCAGTGAGGACCATTGGAATATATGGTCAGGCAGGAGAAGGTACTGACAGCAGGATGCAGAAAACTGCTTGAGTGTACTGGACTGGGAGGGGCAGATTCTACACTTGAGCTTGTGTCTGTGAATTAAGGCTGTGAGATGGGAAAGGCTCTAATAGAGCAGCTCATTCTATCAGCACACTGAAGAGCTGGAACTGCAAGTTCCCACCCCAAAGGTACTATATGCTGGGTGACGGATGAAGACACGAGGAGGTCACAGTTGAAATGCTGAACCAGGGGACAGGTAGAACTCTGGAAACTGTCCAAGTGTATCTCTTGGGAAGAGCAGGAGGGAGGGCAGCAGCAGGTGGCAGGAGGTGTGAAGGGATGAGGCTCTTCCTTTCTGACGAACATTTCTACTCCAAGGTAAAGGAATTTGAAAACAGCTAATTTGACATGTGGTCATTTAGAGAAGATGTTCAGAAAAGACTAAAAAGTTAGAATTGACTCATGCAGGAGGGGTGGGTGTGGGAGAGGGTCCCCCAAAAGAGTTGAAATCCCACAAGTGACTCCTGAGTCGGGGACTCTGAAGTGGCAAATCATCGGTGAGGTGTAGGACCAACAGCCCCACGTCATGCTGAAACCAAGTGGGATTAAAGGTTTTTCTGAGACCAACATCTGACAGGTCAAGTTGCCCACAATTCCTGGAGAAAGTGGACAAAACTGTCAAAAGGAAAATAGAAATTCAGAGCATTAAATGCCAAAGATCACACACCTAGGACATTCTAGCCAGTGCCCAAATACAGTCTCTCAACTCCAGAGCTCAGGCTTTTTCCACTCTGAGCTGCATTACAAATATGTTAGAACCCAATTTTGGTTGTAAAACCTTACCAGGAATTAAGTAAATAGTATTGATGACTAAAATTCAAATTATCTGGGCAAAACTCCCTACCTGTTGTCTCTAAAAACCAAACTGAGGTGAGTTGAGTCAGATGTGTACTGAGTAGATTTCCATAACTCACCAATGAAGTGATTATGTCCCAAGGCCAGCATCTCCTCCAAGAGAACAAGGCCCCCCGGAGCCTGGAGAGGGGTCACACTGCGTCCATCTATGAGGGAGCACTGTTGAAATCCTGTGGCTGTGACCTTCCACAGTAAAATCAGCGAAGCAGTGGCGTCTTGCCGAATCCTGAAAACAGGAATGATGTAAATCGGAAGTCCCTTACAGAGAAATTCAACTTAAACCCAGTCCATCAGATTAAAAAAAATAAATAAAGACAACATGCACATCCACAAAAGTATTAGGAAATTGATGACATGATCTTATAAGCAAGCATCTACTCTGCACACTCAAGGTTTCCCACATTTACTAGAAAAATCTGCTTCCTACCTGTTCAAAGTGTACCACAAAACTCACCTTTGGATAACAATTTCAATGTATTATAAGAGTACATTGAGTTCTTGTACAGACAAATACTTCCATAGCCACATAAAGGAAAAAAAAGGCTCTCTCTTAAATGCACATTGCACCTGAGTTATTCTGCCAAAATAAGCTGACATGTGTTCCTCCCCCCTCTGCATGCTTCATGTCCCTTGACTTATTTTCAGTGTAAAACCCACAGGATGCAATGTCATGGGAGACCAGTCACCGGCCCCAGGTCTGCCCCAACTCTGCCCCAACCCAGCTCCTTCCCAGCTTTCAACCTTTGGATCCTTCTCCACCTGGCAAAACGTCCCTGACCACCCTGGCAACTGCCCGTTGTCCCCTGTACTCCTGGAGAACTGGGTTTGGACCTGGTCTCAGAAGGTCACTGTATACTCCACCCAGAAACATGACATGATCTCCAGTCCCCACCCCAGCACAGAGCTCCCCCATTGTAGTCGGGGCTTCAGTGAAGGTTCAATATTAAATCATGATTAAATTATGAATAAATGAAAGTATAGGGAGCCAGTAACCTCCCCAAGTGAATTAGGTGAGCAGAGACCATTTGGCGCCCCTGTCTGACTCTGCCTGGGTCAGACTGTGCTATTTCTGCCAGTTCTGCAGCCTAAGACAGTATCTCAGAGACTATCAGGCGAGTAGAGAAGAAGAAAATGAGAACATTTGGAAAGACTTACAAAGTTAAGATCATATGATCTAAGCAAGAAAGGCTGAGAGATGGTTTCATAATGCAAAGGAAACTTCACCCATCCTGATCCCCACTTCCCTAAAAGCGGCGGGCGCGCTGCGTTGCTGAACCGCTTAGGGCCGGGGGCCCCCTAGCGGCGGAGCTGGCGGCTGCCTCGGACCTCACCTCCCTGCCCTGGGCACCTTCCTCCGGGGCCCAGGGAGCACGCATCCCTTGCTGGCTCTTCCCCCGTCAGTGGGAGCCCGAGGCTGGGAGGAGGAGGATGCCAGGGCAATGTAACAAAGCCCTTCTTCCAGACATCTACAGGGACTCCAATGTTTAAAATGCAAGGCAGGCTAAGAAGGAAATTATCAAATTTTTGGAACAAAAACGACAACGAAGACACGAATTATCAGAACCTCTGGGATACCGCAAAGGCAGTCCTAAGAGGGAAATTTATAGCACTGCAAGCCTTCCTCAAGAGAACAGAAAGAGAGGGAGTTAACAACTTAATGAGACATCTCAAGCAACTGGAAAAGGAAGAACATTCCCACCCCAAACCCAGTAGAAGAAAAGAAATAACCAAAATCAGAGCAGAACTAAATGAAATCGAAAACAAAAGAATCATACAACAGATCAATAAATCAAAAAGTTGGTTTTCTGAAAAGGTCAATAAAATAGATAAACATTGGGCTAACCTAACCAGGAAAAAAAGAGTAAAATCACTAATTTCATCAATCAGACACAACAAAGACGAAATAACAACAGACACCTCAGAAATTCAAAAAATCCTTAATGAATATTATAAGAAACTTTATTCTCAGAAATATGAAAATCTGAGGGAAATTGACCAACACTTGGAAGCAGATAACCTTCCAAGACTTAGCCAGAATCAAGTGGAAATGCTGAACAGGCCTATATCAAGTTCTGAAATAGCATCAACCATACAAAACCTCCCTAAAAAGAAAAGCCCGGGACCACATGGTTTCATGTCAGAATTCTACCAAACCTTTAAAGAGGAACTAGTACCTATATTACTCAACCTGTTCCAAAATGTAGAAAAAGAAGGAAGACTACCCAACATAGTCTATGAAGCAAACATCACTCTGATCCCCAAACCAGGAAAAGACCCAACAAGAAAAGAAAATTATAGACCAATATCACTAATGAATATAGATGCAAAAATATTCAACAAGATCCTAACAAACAGAATCCAGCAACACATCA
>CAUYPK010085623.1:0-10250 GCA_963574355.1 Loris lydekkerianus | reverse complement strand
AAACAACTGCACATTCACACATTATTGTATTAATAAGCTTTTCTAAGTTTTGTGTGTCATATATATATATATATATATATATATATATATATATATATATATATGCTTTTCAGCCATAAAATGATGGAGATTTTATGTCCTTTGTAATAACTTGGATGGATTTGGAGAACACTCTACTAAGTACCATAAGAACTGGGGAAAAAGCAACACAGGTACTGAATACTAATTTGAAACTTGTAGGTAAACAACAAAATACTAAAACGAGAGAAAAACTCAGTTAAGTTCAAAAAGGGCAATGGGGGGGAGGAGATTGGCAAGGTTCTTACGCAGGGAGAACAATGAGGGAGTGTATGGCATGTTCCTGGGTGAAGGACACCATAACTGCAACTTGGATTTTACCTTACAAACAGTGTAACATAATTGTATGCACCCTCATATTAATCTTAAATTAAAAATATTATAAAGTTATTCAGAAAAAAACATAGCTGTCCAAATTGTTCCTAATTTTACAATATGGTTTTCAAGGAAGTGGAATCGAGATGGGATATGTGTCTTATTAAGCGGATCAAGAAGGCTCAATTTCTTGATCTGATGTTTATAATTTTAATTATGCATTATATATTTCTATTCCATTCACTTTTCTATACAGGTAGTATATTATTAGACAAGGTTCTACAGAGAAACAGAACCAATAAGATGAGTATGTGGTTGTGTGTGTGTGTGTTTATACAGAAAGATATTTATTTTAAGGAATTTGGTCACACCACTATAGAGGCTTGGTGAGTCAAAAATATGATGATGAAGCCAGTAGGATGGAGATTTAGAAAATAGCTGATGTTGCAGATGAATTTTGAAGGTAGTCTGATGGAGAATTCCTTCTTGCTTGGGAAGGGGGAAGGCCTAGGAGAAGGGAATTGTCATCCTTTTTTTCAGTTCAGGACTTCAGCTGAACTGGATGAGTCCCATCCACATCGGATCATTAATGTACAGTCCATTACTTTAAATTTAAATTTTAATCTCATTCAAAAAAATCCTCACAGAAACATCTAGAATGTTTGACCAAATATCTGGGAACAATGGCCCATGGCCCAGACAAGATGTCATGAAACTTTTGATTTGGTAGTAGTGAAACCAGATGAAGAAATAGGGGAGACAATGTAATGATTATATATATACTTATTTTGTGAATAGGCCAGTGGTAATCCACTGTAGAGGGCTAGATGTTTAAAGGCAGTGAAAAAGTTTTTATAAAGAATGGAAAAGAGAGTTGACCTGCAAATGTAGAAATGATGTCAGGTGGCATTAATAAAGCTTCTTTGAAGAAAGATATAATTAATGATTGTTTGATTTATGTAAATATTTATTGGGAAATATACCACTAATGGTGGTTAATTTTACGTGTCAATCATTGTTGATGTTTATGTAGAGGTATTTTTGGATGAGATTTACATTTAAATTGGTGGATTTTTTAAGTGTAGTAGATTGCCCTCCATAATGTGGGTTGGCGTCATCCATTTCAGGTAAAGGCCTGAATAGAACAAAATTCTGACTCCTTCCTCACACACACTCATCTTATTGATTCTGTTTCCTGTAAAACCATGTCTAATAATTCTCTACCTATACAAAAAAGTGAATGGAATAGAAATACATAATATATAATTAAAATTATAAACATCAGGGTTTACAGATCAAGAAATTGAGCCTTCTTGATTGATCTTCTTAATAAGAGACATACCCCAGCCACTTCTTTCCAAGACATATTCTAAGGCTAAAAAACTATGGGGTTTGTGGGGGTCCTTTTTGTTTGTTTTTTGCTTAACAACAATCAGCAACCCTCCATCGACTCCACAAAGTTACATAGATGGATTGGATCTATTATACCTAATGATGGTACAATGTAAGAACAATTGGGGAAAAAAATTAAGAATATTACCGAAGTGTCAATGATGGAATTGACCATATAGAAAGATATGTAAAATGATACATTAGAAAGAAGAGAGAAGACTGGAGGCCTATGACTTATGGGCTTAATAAATAAGAGCCACTGTTAGCAAATGGTTGCCAGAAAGAATGGCTTCTAGTATTCTAAATTAGTTATCATTTTTTGATAAATGTTCCCTAACACTTATCTGACTTAAAACTAATAAAACTATGTCATGAGTCAACTTATTTTAATTACGTGAGGTGTATTTGTCAGCTGTTTTGTATTCTCAGTTAATTAGAGAATCATATTGTTTGATTTTCAATGTTTTATGAGTGATTTACTGAGCTTTCCTTCTTCTAGATGAAATTTGTTGCATATGGCATAGAAGTTTGAAACTACTTATCTGTTTATCTCTGTACCAAAACAAATTACACAACAAAATATTTTGACCTTGACAACCCTCAACCTACCCCTACGGAGATGAAAGGTTCTTCTTTTCAAATGTGCATCCTTATTAGACTTCATTATTCATAAGTTTCTATGCTTCATTGATGGCTGAAGCACATGGGTCTATACCTAGTCATAACCACAATTTATGCTCAAATGTATACTACAGACTTATTCCAAATCAACATTTCTCCATAAATGGTTGAGACAGATATGGTTCATAGAATATTGTCAAAAAATGATGCAAACCATGCATTTCTCTATTCACCAAAAAATACATTTCTGGTTTAACCTAGACCAGCAGAGAGTGATATATTTCAATCATATCATTTCAGTCTCATACATTTTTTTTTTTTTTTTTTTTTTGAGTCTCAGTCACCCTGGGCAGAGTTTTGTGACATCATGTCTTACAGCAACCTCAAACTCTGGGGCTCAAGCAATCTGCTTGACTCAGCCTCCCAAGTAGCTGGGACTGTAGGGGCCCACCACGACACTCAGCTAGTTTTCTACTTCTAGTATAGACAGAGTCTCACTCTTGCTCAGGCTGGTCTTGAACTCCTGAGCTCAGGCAGTCCACCTGCCTCAGCCTCCCATGATTACAGTCATGAGCCAGCATGCCCAACCCAAAATTATTTTTATTGTTGCCATTTTCTAATGTTGAAGAAACCCTTAAGAAACAATCTTATGAAATTCTCCATTGTATTTACCATAAAGCTATTGTTGAGGACATTATTCATCACACTACATAACATCCTCCTTACAACAATGCATTGGGAAATTTTCTTTTACATTTCAGTAGCATGTATAATTGTATAAGTGGCTTATTTTTATTTTCTGTGAAAATTTTTGCACTAAATGATGGGAAGCTTAGAGATAAATGTTTGGCCTACTTCTAGCAGGTGTACTGACATTATGGCACTGATTCTGGGTATTTACATCACCCTTCACTTTGTTTTGTTTTCCTACATTTATTTTTATTTTGCACTGATTACTGTTCCAACTCTTCTTTGTTGTGTAAATTTGCAAGCTATTGTAAATTCTTTTGGTGACAAGATAGGGCATAAATCAGCAAATACACTATATACGAATTATAAACAAAGAAAGCTGCATGAGCCAGTAAAAAGAACAAGTTGTAAGAATACTTAACTGCATCTTTATTTTTCTAATCTAATAAATTATATTACATTTTCCCCTATCAGTCAAGATTTTTGTGAAAAGAAAATAATACTGTATGTATAGAAATACTTTAAACAGATTAGAACTATTGAGTGTAGAGTAAAAATATCTTAAATACAATAATTAAGAAGGTGAGGTGGAGCAGCGCCTGTGGCTCAAAGTTTTTGGGCAGTGGCCCAATATACTAGAGGTGGTGGGTTCAAACCAGCCCCACCCCAAAACTGAAAAAAAAAAAAAAAAAAAAAAAAAGAAGGTGAGGTGAAGGCTACGTTAACCAGTTTGATGCAATCATTCCGAATTGTATATAAATTCAGCACATTGTACCCCATAAATGCATTAATGTATACAGTTATGATTTAATTAAAAAATAAACAGAATAGAAGCTCTTAAATGCAAAACAATCAGCATTTTCACCTTTTAAGGGCATGATTGGCTCAATAAATAGTTAATAATAAGAAAAATTATATCCCCCAAGCACACTAAAAATAATAATACCTATCTTAAAATGGACACTAGGGTTTAATGGTTTTAAGTCTTGGGGACAATATGTAGTTATATTATCATCAGCTAGTTAGAAATTATTTATTGCCTTCTATGTGCATGAAATATTCTGCTGCAATCCACAGAGATCTTTATACTAGAAAATATTACTCAGTTTCCTCATCTGTGAGTTCAAGAGATTGAACTATATTTCCCTCATGTTCTATACCAAAAAATCCATATTATTTTATAGTTTTTCTTGGTTTTATAAGCCAAACACCTATTCACAGTACATTTTTGGGTTGTCATAAAATGATAATTACTATTAACTTTATTAAACATTTATTTACAGAACTCATTACTATAAGATCAGTGTTACACTAATCTTTTTGTGCCATCTATAATAAAATAGCCTCCTGCTTAATACCAAGGTCTAATCCATATAGTATCATAAAAGATACCAGTGAAACACAAAATCCAGAGGTAGAACTGATGAAATGTCATATTCAACAACCATGTTAGGAGGCAGGCACAGAATGCATAAGACATTTTCTGCAAAATTGATACAAAAGATTGCTTTGAATGTGGCTGCAAAAATACATGAAAGAGCATCAAAATTCTATTCAGGAGCACTTTTAATAACGTATAATGTAATATTAATGTATTAATGAGATTGTAGAAAAAATATACAGGTACCTATACCACAGTTGCCATTGAAACCAGAGTGAAATAAAATCACCCACTTAGGGTGATTATAAGGAATGATTAAGAGAGATAAGTGACCAATAATGTGGTGGTTTTAAGATATGCACACAAAGTCTTTGATATTATTCTCTTCAAGAGACCAAGAATAATGTTTCTGTGAAAATCCCTCAAGTGTGAATTAGTGTTAGGGATGTTTCTAATGAGTAAAATAAAACCTGACTTTTAAGACTAGACCATAAAAAGCACTTCAACTTGAACTTTCTCTCTCTCTCGCTCTCACTCTGGTTCTCACTCTCTCTCAAAAACCAGAAGCTAATTCAGGAAGATATTCACCTATCCAGAAGCCTATGTGGTGAGGAACTGAGATCTTCAGCCAAAAGCTAGTGAGAAACTTGGCCACTCCTACCAACAGTCATGTGAGTGAGCTTGGAAGTGGTTCAAGCCTCTAGTCCAATTAAGACTTCAGATGAGTGCAGCTCAAGCTGACATCAGGGCTGCAAGCTCCTGGAAGACCCCATTCGAGACCTATCTAGTTAAGTTTTATCCTAAATTCCTGACTCACATAAACTGTAAGACAATAAAAATTGTTTCTTTTGAGTCATCAAGTTTGGGGTGAATTTGTTATTCAGCAGTAGATTACTTACACAGATAAGGAATTCAATCATGGATATATCAATCGGGTGTATGAATCCATGGAAAAGAAGGAGAAAATATTTGAATTTGTTGGTAAATAATAGACAATACCTGATCAAGTAAAATGAGTTCTGATATTAAGTTCACAAACTTGCCGCCATGCAAACGTACATTGGCCCTGTATAAACAATTCAGTAAGGTTTCATAACCTTGGCATATCAGTGTCTCACAGCTGTGTTCATGTCAATGTATGGCTGTGTCTTGCTGAGTGGTATTCATAATTGTTGTGTGATTTTGTGTGTCATATGTAAACAGCTCTGGTGATTATTCCAGAAAAAAAATTCCAAGATTGCTTTGAAAGTTGGACTAGGTGCTGATGTTGGTGCATAGCTTTCCAAGGCGAGTACTTCAAAGGTGACCTTAGTGATATTCAGCAATGAGATATGTAGCGCTTGTTCCAAAATTAAATTGCTAACGTAATTGTCAGAACTCATATACCTTCATGTTTTCAATGAATGTAGGATCATTTGTGTGAGTGGGTTATTTTTTCTCTTCATCAGGTCTAGTCTTAAAAGATGTATATTTTGAAACCAGTTTTTTTAAATTAATTTTTTAATATGGTTCTACCTGGTGACTATAAAAAAAGCTTTTTTGTTTGTTTGTTTGGGTTTTTTTTTTTGTTTTCAGACAGAGTATCACTATGTCTCCCTCGGTAGAGTGCTTTGGTGTCACAGTTCACAACAACATCAAACTCTTGAGCTTAAGCAATTCTCTTGCCTCAGCCTCCCAAGTAGCTGGGACAACAGGTGCCCACCACAATGCCTGGCTATTTTTTTTTTTTTTTTTTTTTTTTTTTGCAGTTGTCATTGTTGTTTAGCTGGCCCAGGCTGGGTTCGAACCTGCCAGCCTCGGTGTATGTGGCTAGCGCCATAACCACTGTGCTACAGGGGTAAACCAAGAAGCTTTTCTTTAGGAATGAAGCATTGTTTGTACCAACAGGTCAATACTTCCTACCCTTCACCTATTTTGTAGACACTGTGATTATTTCTAATCCCCACTAGGTTAGTAATCAATTTAGAAGCATTTGATGTGTTTTAGCATTCATAGAATCACAACCATTGTTAGGAGTTTAGAAATCAAACAAAAAATACTTTTAAATATCACAGAGCTATAGCATTATCTATCTGTAAACAAACATGAAAAAAATGCACATAATCACTCTCCCAAACACATGCTACTTAAAATGCACTCTTCCATCTATTTTAATTGCTGTCACCATTTTTCAAGCTGACAAATCAGAAGGCTGCACCTTTTTCTTTCCCTTCATCTACTGTATTTATTCAAAGTAAACCATGAGCACCTTTGGAAAACAGGTACATTTGACTAACAAAGTGACACATGGGCAATGTTTAAAATACTATCCCTCCCCTCCCCCATCTTACTTTTAACATCCCTGGTGCTATTATGTTGTATATTTTTTACTTCTTAATTCATTCACTTGCAAAGCAGAGGAAGCCCTTTCATCTTAACTGTTAGATGCAAATGCTATCAAAAAGACATGGTTCCCCTCATTGATTCATATACTAAATCATCACCATAACAAGATTTGCTCTAAAGAAATTTCAACCTCCATCCAAATACTCATTGAAATATCAAAGATGTCTAGACGACCACCTGGATTTTGATGGCCTCAAGAAAAACAGCAAAGCTACAGGAAAATGTCCATGTGTTTATTTAAGCTGATCAAAGGCGAGATGAATACTAAGAATGTTGGATAAAAGTAATAGCATATTTACATGAACCCTCACGTTTGACTTGTTTTATTGAAAGCAAGTTTAATTTGAATACCATTACAAATAAATTAAATAAACTTTCATTTTTAAGACTTTTAAAAATGAAATAGAGTATGTGAAGTTGTTTGTATCAGAAATGGCTCATGGTATGGACTCAATAGATGATACTTAATACTACCACAGGTATTGCTGCTGCTCATATTTTTTTTTCTCCTTTTTGACACAAGGTCTTGCTCTGTCATCCAGGACAGAGTGCAGTGGTATCATCATAGCTCACTGCAGCTTCGAACTCCTGTGCTCAAGGGACACAATCCTCCTTGCTCAGCCTCCCAAGATGCTAGAATTATAGATTTATTCCATCATTCCCAGATTTTTTTTTTTATTTTATGTAGAGACAGGGTCTTGAGATGTTGCCCAGGCTGGCCTCAAGTAATCCTCCCTCTTTGGCTTCCTAAAGTGATGAGATTACAGGAATGAGGCAAGCTTTTATTTTTTGCTTATTAATATGAGGAAATGTGCAATTAGGTTATGGCATTTGTGTTTGTAAGATGAAGTCCAAAGCCTGAGTTTAGTTGTGTCCTTCACCCAGGAGGTGTGCCATATACCCCTAAATTGTGACCTCTCCCCCTTCCTCCTCCCCTCCCCTTCTCTTCTTCCCCCTCCCGCCAATTGAATTTAATTATGTTTTTCTTTTTTTCTTCCTTTAGAAATGGTTTTATTTATGGGCAACTAATGAACTGATGCTCTATCTATGATGCTTTATCTATAAATTCTATTTTTCAAAAATAATGAGGAGCTTTTATAAAGAAAATCATAACAAATTTTAAAAAGCACTAGGATTCCTCTGCTTCTATATCATTGCTGGGCTAGAAAAATAAATCTTATTCTACCAGGAGTCATAAGTTAGAACTACGTATTCTCCAAAGCTGAATTTAATTATGTTTTTCTCTTGTGTGCATGTGTAGTTGATTATCTACTGATTCCATATTAATATTGAGCACATTGGATACTTGCTTTTCCATTCTTATGATACTTTACAATAGAGTTGAATGTTCTTCAACTCTATTCAGGTAAATATAAAAGATGCAGAGTCTCCATATTCTATATGGCTGAATTATATTCCATGGTATACATATATCACATTTTTAAATTCATTCATGGGCTGATGGGCACTTGAGTTATTTCCACATCTTTGAAATTATATATTGAGCTGTTGTAAATATTTTAGTACAAATATCCTTGTGGTAAAATGATTTTTTTTATCTTCTGAGTAGATATTTAACAATGGGATTGTGGGCTCAAATGGGAGGTCTAGGTCCAGAATCACAGAAATATATGCAGCTTAAAAAACTAATATTTCCTTTCAATAACATGATAATGTATCCAAAATTATCTTATTTACTGTCTTTTCTGAATAAATTAAAAGGCCTGGTATAATATTTTGAACTTTTCAGATACCTTTTACAATTGAGGTAAAAATAACAGGTAGTGATAACTTAAATATTTATTTTCCTCAAAAAAAATCCTATACAATAATTGGAAAAACAAAATAGTAATTGAAAAAGTTGTGCATCTAAATTGTTAACTACTAAATGCTCTAATATTCATTTATTGCTAATATTAATATTATTTCAATAAAACTTTAAATTTAATAGAAGTGGAAGATACCTTATATATGTTTAAATCAAAATAATTATTTTTATATATGAAGAAGTTGAAGCCCAGAGAGGTAAATTGACTAAGGTAATTTATCTAGTTAGTGGCAGACCAAGCAATAAGAACCGTGGATATTTAAAAGCTTTCACCATTACATCTTTACTCCTAAAAATTGTACTGCTATTTTAAACAAGTTGCATAACACATTCTAATAAATATTATCTACTCAGAGCATAACTATATATTTAGGGTTAGAATTATAAGTGCTTCCTGTATTTCTAAGTTTTCTTTTTATATTGCTATTGAACATCTGTTTACCAACTGGGGAGGTCGAGGAGTGACCACATTGATTATTTTCTGTTGTCTCCCTTAATTAGATGTGCAAAAGGGCTTCCCTAACCTAATTTCCCTTTGGTTAGGACAGTATAGAACATTGTGCTATTACTTCCACAAGTTATGACTTTTTTTTTTCCTATCAAATTATCGTTCTACATTAGTATCACTGTAGTGGAGGTAAATTCAATATTAGGTTTACTAGTTTGCAGTAGAGTTACTTGTGATTCTTATTAAAGGACATAATATTTTAATTATATAGTGGAATTTTCACTATATTTATTAAATACTGCAGTTTCTCTAAGTGGCTCCTAAGTTGTTGTGTCAATAAGGAAACACAATAATTCTTATCATTGCAGTTGGCTCAAAATTATTCTATATAAATCTGCCATGTATTAAAAATCATCTGGTACTACATTCTACGTTATAACATTTTATTTGGGTATTCTTCAATTTTTAAATGTTTACAACCAATTGAGTTTTCTAGTCATTTTATTTTCATTCTAAAGCATCAAGAAGTAGCTAAGTCAGTAAATACTTGTTAATCACAGTTTCCATAAATGGAACAATCTAATTAAGCAACCTTTCAAACCATAACATTTGGGTGGCAAATTGTCCCTTGTAAGAAGTTCTTATGGAAAAAAAAAAATGATGAGAAAATATATTATTAAGCTAGGTGCAGTGGCTTGTGCCTGTTATCCTAGCCCTCTGGGAGGCCAAGGTGGGTGGACTGCTTGAGCTCAGGAGATAAAGACCTGCCTGAGCAAGCATGAGACTCTGTCTCTACTAAAAATAGAAAAATTAGCTAAGTGTTGTGGCAGGCACCTGTAGTCCCAGCTACTCTTGGCATTCTAGTACGGGTGACAGAGTGAGACTCTGTGTCAAAAAAGAAGGGAGAGAGAGAGAAGGAGGAGGAGGGGGAAAAAGGGATGGGATTGTAATGGAAGGCAAGGGAAGGAAAGGGAAGGAGAGAAGGGAAGGGAAGGGAAGGGAAGGAAAGGGAAGGAGGGAAGGGAAGGGAAGGGAAGGGAAGGGAAGGGAAGGGAAGGGAAGGGACGGGAAGGGAAGAGAAGAGAAGAGAAGAGAAGAGAAGAGAAGAGAAG
>CAUYPK010085622.1:0-39492 GCA_963574355.1 Loris lydekkerianus | reverse complement strand
GGATTTATAAACATTTATTTACAAGACTTTACTGCCTTAAATGGGGTTTTCACTTAATTAAATGTGCCATTAAATATTGTGGGTTAAATAGTTCAGTGGAATACAGTTCAGTTCAGCCGCCTACCTCTTCAGCTCAACTGCTACTTGTGGACTGAGCTGAAGCACCGCCCCCTCAAGCAGACGGCAGAAGATGACTGGAGACTACGTGCATTTGATTAGGTGCACGCACACTGAATCAAATAACCTGCATGACCCGAGTATAAGCCGAGTTCGGGTTTTTCAGCACAAATTTTGTGCTGAAAAAACTCGGCTTATACTCGAGTATATACGGTAAGTACGATTGCTAACATCTTCCTTTGAAGAGGATTAGCAAAAGTAAGTACATTGAACTCACTTGAGGTCTTCTCTGCTGGCAGTCAGAAAGTCTTTTCAAGGATCTTTGTTTTTGTCCTATTTTCTGTGACTTACCATGCAATCGTAGTACAGTATCTATATTCCTACCTTTCCTTGTTTTTATCAACAGTTTCAGCTGAAGAGCTGGAGAAGTTGTATTGTGTCACAGCAAACTAAGTATAAATGATCCCTCCTTATCTGTGGGGGGTACATTTTAAGAACTCCAATGAATGTCTGTAACTGCTGACAGTACTGAACCCTATCTATACAATTTTTTCTTATACATACTTATCTATCCTATATATAATTTTATATAAATTAGACAAAGTATGATATAAATGGAGGTGGAGCAAGATGACAGACTAGAGACATCTCTTTTGCAGCCACTCAAAGTGAGACTGGGGAGGAAGGACTCCAGCTGCCTCTGGCTGGGGAACCCTGTCCAGAAACATCAATTTGGGGGCACAAGGAGAAAATACTCCAGCCACCTATGGCTGGGGAGCCCTGCCCAGAAACATCGCTTTTGGGGCACAGGGAGCCCTGCCCAGAAATACTGCTGTCGGCACACAAGGAGGCAGCAGGAGATTCCAGGAGCCAACAAAGAGATTGGGAGCAGTGGAGAAACGGCAGAGAAGGCAAGTGCTTACGTATTAGCAGAGGCCAGTCAGTTCGGCGGTGGTTTTCAGATGGCTTTTTTTTTGGACCTGAGCACTTACTGGAGTTACTTTGGAGAGTTTAGGTGAGAGAGTGAGTGATCTTGAATAGTGACTTGGGGCTGGGATTGAGCCACCAGGCAGAGTAGAGCTTTTATTATTTGTCTGCTGGCCGGGGTGCAGCCATTGTGGGAGAGCTGCTTTGGAGGATCAGCACATAGGGTTCTAGTGTGAGGCCAGTTCTGGCATGCCTGCTGAGCTGGGCAGCCACCCGTGGGGAAACTTGAACGAAAAACATTTTCCTGGGAAAGCCACTTTTGGCCAAGGGATACTTTAGAAGGGTTGAGGTATGTCCATTAAGTAGGCTGATGAGAGCTTCAGGCTCCTAATCCTGTTGGGACTGAGGGCAAAGACATGAGGAAGACAGGACAAGGTCTCCTTGGTAAGGTAAAGGTTTCCAGCCCCCATCTTATACAGCCTATCAGTTTCATGATTAGCATTTCCTACCCTAGAACATCACCTGTTGTTCAGGTAATATGTTGCTCTATTTTATATGTGTGTGTGTATTTTTTTTCTTTTTAAAAACATTTTTTTCAACTTTTTCTCCTAGATTTTTTTTCCCGCTCTTTTTTCTTTGTATTCATAATTTATTATTTCTTTCTTCATTAGCACGGGCTCCGTTTTCGCTATAGTTTTCCTGCTACTTATTCTTTTTTTTCTCCCAATTTTTTCTCTTAAGGTTTTTTGCTTGTGTGTTTTGCTTCATTCTATTGTTTATTTTTCCATTTTTTTCTTTCCTCAATATTAAGTGCTCCATCACTGCTATGGTTTTCCTACCCTTTTTATTCATTCTTTCCTTTCCATTTCTCTCCTTTACTTGCTCTTTTTGTAAAGATTTTTCTACTTATCTTTCCCTCTATTAAATGTCTCAAATAACAACTAAGATATACCCTCATTGTTTTTATATCTCATATAATTTTATTTTTCATTTTATTATATACTTTTATTAATATTTCTTTTTCTGATCTGTTTTATTCTTTGTCAATCTGTATTTTATTTATGGGACAGAGCCTCACTCTGAGGACTAGGCTGGGGTTCCACAGCATTGGCCTGGCTCAAGGAGACGTTGATCCTCTGGTACTGGGCTGCCTTCTAGCTTGGACCTTTGGAAGGATGCTATTGGCAGGTTCCCAATGCAACATACTGCTGGGGTTTTTTTCTTTCTGTATTTGGTTGAGGGTGAGGTCTTCTTTTAGCTCAGGGTGGTGAGAAGCTCCTGACCTCGAGGGATCACCCAACCCAGCCCTTCAGAGGCTTGATATTGAGGGTATGGGTCAAAGCACTGTGTTAAAACACACTATTACTCATATCTCTCTTTTTCTGTTCCTCTCTTTTTTTCTGTTCATCTTTCATTTTACCACACACCTTTTTTCTTTTCAATTTCTCTGTCTTTTTTTCCTTCTTACTCTTCACTCTTCTCTTCCTTTTGGTCCCATACCAAAAGGATATTTCAACACCTAAACAAAGAGACAAAGTAATTTAAAGAGAAGGAAGAATTGAAAGAAAAAAGTAGGGGAAGGAAGTAAATAAGAAGAAAATACTCATAAGGCAGAACCAACAGAAAAATCCTGGCAACATGAAAAACAAAAACAGAGCAACACACCTAAGGTCTGCATGAGGTAACTACTGCAGAATATTCCACCTATAAAGAAATGTTAGACATGATAGAGAATTTAAAATATGGATGATAAAAACAATGAAGGACATGGTTGAGAAAGTGGAAAATAATGAAAAGGAAATCCAAAAAGAAAATGAAATAAGGGATGAAAGATATAAAGAATATAGAAAGGCTATGGAGCTTAAGGAATTGAGGGAGTCAATCAGGGGACTTAAAGATGCAGTAGAGAGTATCAGTAACAGATTAGACCATGGAGAAGAAAGAATCTCAGAGCTAGAGAATAAAGCTCTTGAGCTATCACAGGTAAAGAAGCAGAAAAGAAGAGAGAGAAAGCTGAACATTTGCTCAGAAATTATAGGACTTTGTGAAGCATTCAAACATATGAAATATAAGTATCCCAGAAGGGGGAGAAGAAGAAGGCCCTAGAGGAATAGAAGGTCTACTGGAGGAATATCATAAATGAAAATTTCCAAAGTTGTCACCAAAGACTCTGACACACTCCTTTCAGAGGGATATTGAACCCCAGGTCATCTTAACTCAAACAGAGCTTCTCCAAGACACATTGTCATGAACCTATCCAAAGTTAAGACAAAAGAGAAAAAAATTTAAGCAGCCAGCCTAGAAAAAATTTTAAGCACCAAACCTAGCAGAAGAAAAGAAATGACCACATTAAAATCAGAAATAAATGAAATTGAAGACAAAAGAATAATTCAGAAAAGTAATGAAAAAGTTGGTTCTTTGAAAAGATAAAATTGCTGAACCATTGGCCAGATTAACTAGAAACAGAAATGTAAAATCTTTAATAACCTCAATCAGAAATGAAAAAGGGGAAATAGCAACTGACACCACAGTGATAAGAGAGATTATCTCTTGATTACTACAAAAAATTGTACTACCAAGGTGGAGCATGATGGTAGATGGGAAGGACGTTCAGCTGAGCCTTCCTAGAGCAAAAGGGCAGAGGGAGAGGGCTGGATCAGTCCCAGTGTGGAATATTGACATACAGAAGTGGCTTGGGAGTGTGCAGAGTGGAAGTGGATAGCTGGATTTGGCCTGAGCTACAGTGAACTAACACACTTGGGCAAGTTTCTGTGAGCACACCCAGGCTGTGGGCAGCAGCTGTGGTGATGGCAGTGGTGAGGTCCCAGTGGAAACGTCTCACAGTTTGCAGTTCTTGGGGGAGGCTAGGCGGTGCTCTCCCAAGTGAAATTTAGTGGCCAGGTTGGATTGCCGGCTAGAGTGGCTCTATGGCTGTTGGAAACCGGTTAAGCATTCATAGGGAAAAAGTTTCTGGACAGGGCGAAGCCATAGAAGGAAAAAACACCAGTATCTTGTATAAGAAGACATCTTGCTGGGTGCCTGTGGGAAGCTGAATTTTCCTTGTGTCAGGCTCAGGGACTTTGAAAAGATTGAAGAAGTATGCACTCCTGAGCAGAATTTGGGGGTCAGTTTGGGGTGCTGTCTACAGTGGCCCTGCTGTGGTTTGGTGGTGGGTGAGACATCCCTGGAGGCGGGGAGTTCCCAATCAGGGACAGGCCATTGTGGAGAACGCGCTAGAAGCCTATGTGGGCGGGCCTCTTGCTGGGGGCTAAGTGCTTGGTGATTTGAGTTCTGCCTTCAGGGAGGAGTCCTTCACTCAGGACAGGCCCAGGCGACCCCTACTCCCTATGGGAATGGTTGCAGAGACCTGTCCCTGAAGAATCATTGAGAACTGGGGAATCCCAGATCTCCGGGGGTCGAGTGCTAGGGTGGACTGGCGACCACCGGAACAAATAAGCTGGCAAACTGCTCTAAGCCTGGGAACCAGAGAGAGGTTAACAGCTGTGTTGTTTGTTCCCCAAATTCACAGTGCCACCTGGTGTCCAGGTAGTATATTGCAGCATAATATATTCCTACAATAGTTGAATCTCTACGTCATATATATGTGTATATAAATTTTTTTGATTGTTCCTTTTTTCTTTTTTTCTCTTGTTTTTAATTTAGCTTATGTTATTATTATTTTTTCTCTTTCTGCTTCCTTAATTGGTTGCTGAGATTGCTTACATCAGGCTGTCTTAGTGTGTTTTTGTTTTGTTTTCCTTTTCCTTTATCTTGTTTCAATGTGCTTTGCTTTTTGCTAAGTTGTAAGGTTGGATCTTCTCCTGTCTTCCATTTTTACATTCAACAAGAGCAAGGACTTCTGTGCTTTTCTTAATTTCTTTTTTTTGTTTTTGGTTGAAGAATTCTAGCTTGCATTATTTTCTCACCCTAGTTCACTCCACTGCATTCTTTTAGTGAGAGACTCATCTCCCCCACATAAAGTGCTTTGGCATCAGCTAAGATATTCCGCCCACCCCGTTTCTTGTTTTTTCTTCCCTTTTTCTTGGTTTGTTGCCTTTGTTCTTTCTTTATCCCTCTTCCCTCCCTCCCCTTAATTTGATTCAATGGTACGTTTAATTTCCCTTTATCTATGCATATGTATATGTGTGTGTGTGTGTATATATATATCTATATCTATCTATATATCTATCTATATCTATCTATATCTATATCTATCTATACATCTATATATCTATATATCTATCTACATATATATATATATATATATATATATATATATATATATATATATATATTTCTCTCTTTTTAATTCTCTTTCTCTTTCCACCCTTTCTTTGCTGAGGACCAGAATGACAGCAATGGTCTGCCAGGTTGACCGCAGCAGTAGCCTGGCTCAAAGAGGCCAGGAGAACATTCTACTATTGGCCCAAGGAAGAAAGTAGTAGGAACATCATAGTGCAGAACTTTTATTTTTATACATTTCTTTTTTTGAGACAGAGTCTCATTATGTCACCCTGGATAGAGTGCCATGACATCACAGCTTACTGCAACTTCTAATCTTAGGCTTAAGTGATTCTCTTGCCTCAGCCTCCCAAGTAGCTGGGACTAGAGGTACTGACCATAATACCCAGCTATTTTTTTGTTGTTGTTATTGCAGTTGTCATTGTTTAGCTGGCCAGGGCCATGTTCAAACCCACCATCCTTGATACGTGTGGCCAATGCCATAATCATTGTGCTATGGACACTGAGCCAATTTCTTCCTTTTTTTTTTTGAGACAGTTTTACTTGCCCTCAGTAGAGTGCTGTCCCATCACAGCTCACAACCTCAAACACTTTGGCTTAAGTGATTCTCTTGCCTCAGCCTCCTGAATAGCTGGGACTATAGGTTCCTGCCACAATGCCCAGCGATTTTTTTGGCTGGAGTTGTCGTTGTTTAGCAGGCCCAGGCTATGCTCGAACCCCCCAGCCTCGGTGTATGTGGCTGGCGCCCTACTCACTGAGCTATGGGTGCAGAGCCCCTTATTTAATTTTTCCTTCTTGGCTTTTGTGTTTGCTCTTTTTCTTCCTATTTTTTTTAATTATTATTAAATCAAGGCTGTGTACATTAATGTGATCATGGGGCACCATACACTGGTTTTATAAACAGTTTGACACATTTTCATCACATTAACAAACCCTTCCTGGCATTTTCTTAGTTACTGCATTAAGACATTTATATTCTACATTTAGTAAGTTTCGCATGGACCCATGTAAGATGCACCACAGGTGTAATCCCACCAATCACCATCCCTCTGCTCATCCTTTCCCCTCTCTCCCTCCCTCTCCCCCTTTCCCTCTCCCCCTCTCCCCCTTTCTCTCTCCCTCCCTCCCTCTTCCTCCTTTTTTCTCTCCCTCTCTCTCCTCACCCCTGTCTCCCTCTCTCTCTTCCTCTCTTTCCTCCTCTCTTTTTTTGCTTCGTAGGTGTCTCCTGTGTTTCATTCAACAAGCATGTGCAGTGACCACAGGTTTGGAGATCTTGAAATGGTGTCGTCTCAAAATAGCGAGGAGAGTGGGAAGGAGAAGAGCCCGCTGCTGCACCCTGACGCCCCGGTCACTGTTTTCCAGCAGTCGGACAGCCAGAGCCCTGACTCTCGAATGGTGGGTGGGGCTGCTTTGCCCTTGCTGGCCTCACGAGAGGAGCCATGGGCAGGGTGGTTGCCCAGGCGTCTGACCCACTGTGGAATGTGGTACCCGTTCACGTCAGCTCCGCAGGGCCCTGGGACAGCAGGATGGCGCCAGTTGTCAGGTGCCCCTGCAGAGCTAGTGCTCTTCCTCCCTCTTTTTCTCATTGGTAGAAAGTGAAAGGGGCCTGCTGACCTGGTCAGAGCTCTCAGGGGTGGTTCTCCCTCCTGCCCTGCAGCAGCTCTCTGCTGCTCTTGGCTGTGTGGCCCTAGGAGCCCACAATGTGGCCCCGTGGGGTTTCTAGATATAGACCAAATAATCCTCTTTAATCTTATGGGACAAAAGATCACCTGTCTTCTAGTTTTACTGAAAATATTTTTGCTATGTTTACTTACAGTTTCCTTTTTTATGGGGAGAACTTGAGGCAAAGGTCATACACAGTAGGGTAAAGTGACTGGAAATTATACTTTGAAGTAGCACCACGGCAGGTGGATGCCTCGTTGAATCTTGAGTGCCAGGCTGTGGCTGTGAATGTTGGTGTCCCAGGCTTCCTTTTGGTTGCTAAATGGCACCTGTAGATTGATAGCTAGCTTTATTTATCCCAAATTGAACCTTCTCACATGGCTTTGCACATAGGTGTTTAATTAACTCTCATTGACTAAATAAATGAGAATATTGAGTATATTTATTTTCCCCCTTACTGCAGAATAGAGGTAATTAAAAGCAAACATAAATATCTTGTTTAAAAGCAGCAAACATTCCTGCTGCCTAAGGGATAATTTTAGAGTATTTTCAGTTACCTACAGAAATGGTATCTTTCTCATTTCTCTTGACGAGAACAGTATGTTTTTCAGGTTTCAGTTTTACCTCTGGCTGTCAGAAAGCTCAGGGAAATTTCTGATGCCCTCTTGTTCCCATTTGCCCTCCCAGGTGACCAGGTTTTGACAGGTGGCCTGGCAGCGATATCCTGAGGATGATTCCTCAATGTCTCCATCTCACCCTCCCACCTGATTCGGGTGACTTCAGTATTTGGATTGACATGTTCTTATTATCAACCTTACCAGGAAAATAACATTGTATTTGTGTGAATGCTTCTCCTGGGTCTGAGCTCCCGAGGGGGCTAATGTTGTGTGTTATACATCTTTGAATTCCCTAGTTAGGGGTCACAACTATTAGCTGCTTGAACACAGGTGTCATTGCCTGTCACCATTGGCCTGCCTGTTCACAGAGGCAGTACTTCAGCTCTGGTGGCAGGTGAGGCTGGGCTTCTTTGTATGTTAAGAATATTATCATTTCCAGTCCAGGGAACAGATAAAAATAAGCCTATGGAATGACCACTTTGTGGAATATGGCAGGACCGTGTGTATGTTTCGCACAGAGAAGATTCGGAAGCTCGTAGCCATGGGGATTCCTGAATCTTTACGTGGGAGACTTTGGCTGCTTTTCTCAGGTAAGTGTTGCTGGTGGTTTGCCCCAATTGTTGTTATTTTTGGAGTGGCCATAGAAATAGGCCCTAATCTGAGCAGTGCGTGCGTGTGGATGTACCAGTGGAGTCGTCTGCCTTTGCATTATTCCTGTGAATTCCCAGCTTCAGACTTTACAGCCCTCCCTGTGTTAGCTGTGGGGCCTTGGTCATGTTGCCTGAGGTCTCTGGGCTGCGGCAGCCTCCTCCTCCTCCTCCTCGGGGAACGTGATCTCCCTTCCTTTAAAAATGACTTAATGAGTTCCTACATAGTGCTGAGAATTCTATTAAGAGCCCTCTGGAAGAAAAGTGTCTTTACGGGATATGCCTCTGAAACGGACTGGACAAAGTCCCTTGGACGCAGTTGGCTGTGTATTGAAACACAGCCCTCGGAGCGTAGTTCCCTTGCCCCTGCTCCTTGAAGACATGTGGCAGCCACAGCAGGAAGAGTTGCAGACTTCTCTCCTCTTCCTTCTTCATACCACTTGACCACTCGGTCCTGCAGCCTCCCTTTTTGTTGTTGGGTGACATCTGAGAGTCCCTCACCAAGACATTCACTGACGGAGGGGCTGAGCCTGGGACCAGACTGCCCCAGACACTTGCTGAGTGGACATCGTTCATCTCTCCATGTCACCTGGGAGTGGTTTGTCCTACTTGGCAAAGGAGCTGGGGACCCTGAGGGCAGGAAGAGAAGGCCCCTGTGATCCAGTGGTCTGACCTGGCTGGGCATTTCAAGGTGCTGTGGGAGGCGGAGGAGAGGTCCCTTCCCCTGATGACCCTGTGATGCTCATGGAAGCAGTGAGGCTCTCAGAGGCTGGGCCTGCGCACCTGTGCCCTCCCTGTTCTCTCCTCTTGGGGCTAGAACCTTCCCTCATCCTACCTCATGCCAGCCTTTTGCTAGTCCCTCGCCCCTCCATTAATACTCCCCTCCCTCATCCCTATCTTTCCCCATAGTAATCCCTTCCCTCCCCTTCCCCACTGGAGATACTCAGACATGGATTTCATGCTTCCTGACAGCCCCAACAGCATCTGGCTTCTTTCTCTTTTTCTTTCTTTCTTTCTTTCTTTTTTTTGAGACAGAGTCTTAAGCTATCACCCTGTAGAGTGCCATGGAGTCATCGTAGCTCACAGCAACCTCTAATTCTTGGGCTCAAGTGATCCTCTTGCCTCAGTTTTTCTATTTTTAGTAAAGACAGGGGTCTCGCTCTTGCTCAGGCTGGTGTCAAACTTGTGAGCTCAAACAATTCACGCACCTTGGCTTCCCAGAGTGTTAGGGTTACAGGTGTGAGCCATGACCCCTGGCAGCGTCCGGCTTCTCTATCATGTTCCTTGTTTCCTGTGGCAAGGCACCGTCCTGCCTACCAAACCATCAAAATACCTCCATTTTAAAATTAAAAATTTTCTGTATTTTGTATGTAAGAAAACAGCGTATATTCATAGTTGAGATATAAGAACATGGAGGAGCAAGCAAAGAAAGTAACGTTTCTCATTGCCCAACCTCCTGGAGGTGACACCTGTCACCCTTGATCTACAGTCTTCTTGATCTCTATTATACATTCACACACACACACACACACACACACACACACGCTTTTCACATAGGCCTGTATTTTCATATTTTCATGTGGGCCTATGTGACTGTGAGTTTATATAGCACTGTCGTTCCCTGTGAGTGACTATTTCCTTTGTTGACAGGAAGGTTGCTGTACTGGTTATGCTGCTGCTGAAGCAGTGACAGCTTTTGGGGACAGTGCTGGGTATTCCCTGAGGATGCCACAGCGTCAGCTCAGCAGCTCAGATGGGAGTCACAGTTAGTGACTGTGGGCCTGAGGGCTCAGGAGGGGGTTGCACTACCCCCAGCAGTTAGAGCAGAATCAGACCGCTCTCTGTGCCCTCCTGCCCTCAGACCACAGGGAGGGCCGCCGGCCGCGTCCACAGGTGCCTGGTGCTGGCCGCCGAGTGGACAGAGTCCTCTCCCTGTGCTAGTGCCTGCATCCTGCAGCTCACCTGCCTGTGAGAGGCCTGGGCAGTGGCTCTGGTGGCAGATGGCTGGTGTGCAGCGGATTTTCTGTGCTTGGTCATCCTGCTATGGTTTGCATGTCTTGAACCTGAGCTTCAGAGTTTCAGGTTGTCCTTTTTTAATTGTTAGCTTCGTTTCACCACAGTGGGCCCTTCTCTCATGCATCACCCATAGGTGCTCTATTCAATTTCTTTGTTTTTTTTTTTTTAGGCAAAGTCTCACTCTGTTATCCCTGGTAGAATACTGTGGCATCACAGGTCATAGCAACCTCCAACTCTTGGGCTTAGGTAATTCTCTTGCCTCAGCCTCCCCAGTAGCTGAGATTACAGGTGCCTGCCCCAATGCCTGGCTATTTTTTGTTGCAGTTTGGCCGGTGCTGAGTTTAAACCGGCCACTCTCAGTACATGGGGCCGGCATCCTACCCACTGAGCCACAGGTGCCGCCTGCTCCATGCAATTTCTTGTTGAATTTATGTAAGAGATTATGTGTGTTTATGCGTGTATATGCTCCTTCTTTTTCTAGGGAACACAACTTACTAAAGCATATTAACAAAGTTACTTTTATCCTAAACCACCCCACCCCCACCCACATAAAGTCACTCTTAAAAAAATTCATTTTATTTCTTTTTTACCTTTCTCTTCCTTTTCTGTTTCTGGAACGAGGCCATGAGGCAGAAATGAATTTTTTTTGGTTATGTGTGGTCTCAAACTATTTTATGTCCTTCAATAAGTAACATGACTCCATGGGGACCCTTGACAGGATGGGTGCACTCCCCTCGGTGACACCATCCTGGTGATCATCTCCCCTTGAAACATTGCTTTTAAAACTCAGATGCTGTGACGGACCTTGCTGCACACCCCGGTTACTATGGAAATCTGGTGGAGGAGTCCCTAGGAAAATGCTGTCAGGTCACCGAGGAGATCGAGCGGGACTTGCACCGCTCCCTACCGGAGCACCCCGCCTTCCAGAACGAAACTGGGATCGCTGCTCTGAGGAGAGTGCTGACAGCCTATGCCCACCGGAACCCCAAGATTGGATACTGCCAGGTGAAGTGGCTGGCACCAGGTGCAGAGACCCTTAGTCTGTGCAGGATCACCCTCCCAGCCCCAGGGCTGTCGTGTGAAGGCCCCGTGCTGGTCCCCTCCTCCAAAGAATATATCAAATGAGGGCCAGAGGAAGTCTTCTTGGTAGAGTCAAGCAGAGTGATAGCTTGAGATTTAAGAATTTACCCTGTGCCTGAGGGAGATAGAGTGACAGATTTGAGCCGTGGGGCAGATTTGAGCCCCTCTTGAGCTCAGCCATAAGATGGGGTTTGTAGAGCGTCTTAACCTCTACAGAAATTATGGAGATGATTTAAAATGGCAGTGCTACTTAGAGAGGACAAAGATAGTCAGGGCTAGTCGAGTTTCCTTCAGGAGATAAGATGACATCCTCTGAGCCGGTCATGAGTTGAGGAGTGTTGTCAACAGGCACAAGATGAAACTCAGAAACAACAGCATTAAAAACCTAACACGAGACTGATGTAGTGAATGTCTGACACTGAACCATTGTGAATAAGCAAAATCAGTGGGTGAATAAGGCTGTGTTGGGGGAGGATGTGTGTATCTGTCTGAACGTCCAGGGAGTAGCTGGATTGGAGACTTGCATGGGGCTGGATCCCACATGACTACGTGGGGGCTGAGAGGTGGCCATTCAAGTAGGTGTGTCTTGTGAGGACTGTGTGGAGGTCACAGTCCTTCCACTCCCCAAGTGTCAGTATGGTTGGGGTGCACTGGACGTCTATAACTACAAAATCTTTACTTTTGTGGGTTGTTTATGCTTGTGTGTTTTTCATGCCTCTGTGCTATTAAGTGGACTGGCTGGTAACTGTTCCTCCCCCCATTCCCGAGCAGTCCATGAACATCCTGACCTCCGTGCTGCTGCTGTACGCCAAGGAGGAGGAAGCCTTTTGGCTGCTGGTTGCCGTGTGTGAGCGGATGCTGCCTGATTACTTCAATCACCGGGTGATCGGTAAACCACTTCCCTTCCTCCTCCTGTGTGTCTGGGAAACAGTGACAAAGCCTGGACAGGACGTTTACCATCAGTCCTGTTTGTAACACACCTCGGTGCCACTCCACTGGTCTCTGCCCAGCATGAGTTAACGCTTGCATCTGCAAAACTAACTTGGGTCCTGTTATATAGTTGGATAAGGTAACCCAAGTACACTCCTGCTACTCACTCTACAGATTTTGGATGAAAAACAAATTATTTTAGATGGATGACTGAGCTTACAAGAAGGACAGGAAAATACTAAGGTCCAACAAACAAGTTAAAAAGTGAAATCTGTGGTTTTATACTGATGCCATGGCCTGGTAAGAGGGGGGCTTTTTTGTCCCTAGAGGAGGGGAAGTGCAACCCTTGAGAGCTGCACCGTCAGTTAAAGGACAGACTTGGAGGGCCCCCACTTCATTAGGAGAGCATAGCAAAGCCTGTCTGTTGCCATCTGGGTTCTGGGTCCCATTACACTCCTGCATTGCTGCTTCTGTCTTTCCTGTGGCTTAGATTTGACCATGCACTGTCTCTGGGGTCCTGCAACCTCCTAGTGGAGAACACAATACAAAAATTATTTGCGGTTGGTGATCTTCTCTTTTTGAGACAGTCTCACTTTGTTGTCTAGGCTAGAGTGCTGTGGCATCAGCCTAGTTCACGGCAACCTCAAACATATGGGCTCAAGTGATCCTTCTGCCTCAGCTCCTGAGTAGCTGGGACTACAGGCACTAGCCACAATGCCTGGTTAATTCTTCTATTTCAATATTTTTGGTAGAGATGGGGTCTTGGTCTTGCTCAGGCTGCTCTGAAACTCCTGAGCTCAAGGGATCATCTCACTTTGGCCTCCCACAGTGCTAGGATTATAGGTGTGAGCCACTGTGCCCAGCCCTTCATGATTCTCTTAGGTACACTTTTTAGTAATCCAGATGAGAGATGAAGATGGCCTAAAATTAGGGTGACAGCATGGGAAGAGAAATAAAAGAACCAACTTAAGACAGAATTTGGCAATTGACTGGATGCAGCAGGCAAGGCAGAAAGACTGTATCCTAAGAACCGAAAGATGTGATGACCTCTGGGAGGAAGAAGGGGTGGCAGGTGGATTGGTTGGCTGGGAAGGTGGTGATGGCTTGGCAGTGGGCTCCCTTTGTTGTGGGAGGTGGCGCAAATACAAAGAAGCAAGAAATAATAGGAACCTGGGTATCACAGAGAGGCATGTTGTCTGGGCATTATCAAAGCCACTGTTCGAGGTGTGTTGCTATGTGACAGCTCATACTCAGTAGAGACCATCTAGACCCTCTGTGATAGTGTGTACATCTGTGTGATCACCGCCTCAAGACAGGATCAAACAGTTGGAACATTTCCATCAGAAAGTCCCCTTCTTCCCCTCCCCTAAGGCAACACTTGGTACTGATTTCTATCACCACAGATTACTTTGGCCTACTCTTGAACATTGTACAAATGTAGCCATAGGGAATGTAGTCTTTTGTGTCTGGGTTTTTTCACACGACATCGTAACTGTGAGAGGCATCCACGTTGTTTGTACATCAGCAGGAGGCCCTCTTTGTTGCTGAGTAGTATTTCGCTGTGCATTCATACTGTGGTATGCTCGCCTGGTCACCTGTTGTTGGACATTCACGCTGTTTCCAGTTTTGGAATATGATAAATAAAGTACCAATGAGCATTCACATTTAAGTCCTTTGGGGAATATGTATTATTATTTTAATTGGGTATTTTCCTAGGAGTAGAATTGCTGGGTCGTAAGTCACAGGAAACTGTAGATGTATTTATAGATCCCATGCCAGCAGTGTATGAGATTCCCAGTTGTTCCACATCCTTGCCAACACTTGGTGCTGTCTTATTAATTTTAACCATCCTAATGTCTAAGAAATGGTATATATATCATGGTGGTTTTTAATTACGTTTCTCTGGTGATTAATAATATTAAACTTACTTCTTTATGCATACTGACCATTTATTTACCATCTCATTTGAGTGTCTGTTCAGATCTTTAGCCTATTTAAGAAAAATAGGTTGTTGCTTTCTTAGTAAGTCACAGGAGTTCTTTATCTTAGATAATAGACCTATGTCAAGTATATGCATTGTACATTTTTTCTCCAAGCTTGGAGCTTGTATTTTCATTTTATTAATGATGCTTTTTGAAGAACAACAGTTTTGCTTTATTTTATTTTACATTACATTTTATTTTAATTTAATTTAATTTTAATTTTATTTTATTTTAGACAGAGTCTCACTCTGTCACCTTGGGTAGAGGGCCATAGTATCATAGCTCACAGCAACCTCAAATTTCCAGGTTTGATCTTCTTGCTTCAGCCTCCTGAGTACAAGTGCCCACCACAACACCTGGCTAATATTTCTATTTTTAGTAGGGATGGTGTCTTGCTTTTGCTCAGCCTCGTCTTGAATTCCTGAGCTCAGGCAATCCTCCCGCCTCAGCCTTCCAGAGTGCTAGGATTATGGGTGTTAGCCACCGCACCTGGCCAGCAGTTTTAATTTTGATAAAATTCAGATTGTAATGTTTTCTATGGTTAGTACTTTTTATGTCTCAAGAAATTTTGCTTTTTGTCTATATTTTCTCTAGAAGTTGCTTCTATAAATAGTATTAGCTTTAATATTAGGTCAATAATCCATTTCAAATACATTTTTCTGTGTGTTGTGAGGCAGGGGTTTGGTTTGCATTTCTGTCTACTCCTTGTCCCATGCCAATCTCAGTTGATTAAGAACTATTGTTTTTTGAGACAGAGCCTCAAGCTATTACCCTGGGTAGAGTGCTGTGGCATCACAGTTCACAGCAACCTTCAACTCCTGGGCTCAAGCGAGTCTCCTGCCTCTGCCTCCCAAGTAGCTGGGACCACAGGTGCCTGCCACAGTGGCTGGCTATTTTTGGGTTGCAGCCGTCTTGTTGTTTGGCGGGCCCAGGTGGGATTCAAACCCGCCAGCTCAGGTGTATGTGGCTGGCGCTTTAGCCACTTGAGCCACAGGCGCTGAGCCGATTAAACACTTTTTTTTTTTTTTTTTTTTAAAGAATATTATTTACTCGTTGAATTACCTTGGTCACAATGTCAAAAATCAGGGAACTAATTCTGGGTACTTTTCTGGACTCAAATTTTGTTTCCTTGTTTCGGTTTCAGCAGACCGATTTTAATTCTCCCTTAAATCTTGTCCTAACCAGCACCCCACGGCCTTCCTTTTCCAGGGGCACAAGTGGACCAGTCTGTATTTGAGGAGCTCATCAAGGACCACCTCCCAGAGCTGGCGGAGCACATGAATGACCTCTCAGCCCTGGCGTCCGTTTCTCTCTCATGGTTTCTGACCCTGTTCCTTAGCATTATGCCTCTGGAGAGTGCAGTGAACGTCGTAGACTGCTTCTTCTACGACGGGATCAAAGCCATCTTCCAGCTGGGACTGGCTATACTCGAAGCCAATGCCGAGGAGCTGTGCGGCAGCAGGGACGATGGCCAGGCCTTGATGGTCCTCAGCAGGTGGGCTGTGCCGTGTGCTTCAGGGGGTGGCACATGGGGACGAAGGAGGCAGCTGAAACTCTCAAAAACTGAAGGAGGAATCAGTTGCAGGTGCCTGGCTGTGCTATGGAAGTTTTTGTCCCCCTCTACCCTTGCCAGCCATCACCCAGAGTCAGATCACCACGTGGCACTGAAACTGCCATGGGGTGGGGTGAGAGTGTTCAGGAAGAGGAGAGCTCCAAATGCTTTTATTTTAGGAGGTTGAATGTCTTATGGCTTGATGTGGCTTTGGATGGGATTAGGGGAACACCAGGCTTCGGGCTACCAGCTGGAGGTTTCAGACATTTTGTGTGTGGGGCTGATGAGCTGCATTGAAGGAAAAGCCACCCGGAGATGAGCCTGGAACCTGGCTCTCTAGGAGCCGAGGGCCAGCTGAATGACATTTAAGGGGGGTGGGCCCATAAATTGCATGTGTGCACAGAATTTTGTGCTTAGTTCACTGCATACTTTTAGGCTCCTGGAAGCCCACACACAGAGCCCACAAGACAAGCCTGGTTTGTGTCTGGCTGTCCCTTTTTCTAAGCAGCCCTGCCCTTCCCCCAGGTGTTGGTATTGGTGGGTGCTCCAGCATGCTTAGCGCCCCGTGAAGGTGGTGGGGGTTGTGTGGTGACTCAGCAAGGACCTTGAGCTTTAACGGGGTGGTGTGCTCAGGTTTCTAGACCACATCAAGAATGAGGAAAGCCCGGGGCTTCCCATTGGCAGCCACCATGCCTTTTTCTCCGATGACCAGGAGCCCTTCCCTGTGACTGACATTGCTGACCTGATCCGGGATGCCTATGAGGTGAGGGGGCCCCTACTGTCTCTGGAGGTGGAAGCAGTGGGAGATTTTCTGGGCTGCTTCTGCCCCCTCTGTTTGGATATAGAAGGGTACTCTGTGAGTGAGTGTCTCTTGTTTTCCTGCAGAAATTTGGAGACCAGTCTGTGGAACAGATCGAGCACTTGCGCTGTAAACACAGGATCAGGGTCCTCCAAGGCCATGAGGACACCACAAAGCAGAATGTGGTGAGTAGAGGTCACCTCCAGGGGTACTCACAGAATTCGGGAGCTAACCCAGGGGTGTGTGTCTCTTTTGGTCACATGACATAAGAATGCCAGCTTTTTTTTTTGGCATTGCATTTAAAACTTAGTAGGGGTGACATAGGATGGAAATAGCATGGTGGGGTTTTTTTTTTTTTTTTTTTCAGGTTTTTTTTTTTGGCCAAGGCTGGGTTTGAACCCGCCACCTCCGGTATATGGGACCAGCACCCTACTCCTTTGAGCCCTAGGCTCCGCCCAGCATGTTGTTTTAGAATCAGATTGTGGGCATATTAACTACCACGAGCCTCAGTCTCCCACGTTGTGGAATGGGGCTAACAGAACCCACCATGCAGGATTCACAGAGGTGAGGTACATAGTGTGTCTGTGGTGGGGTCCACTGTTATTCAGAAGGGCCTTCCTGTCCGACCTAGAACTCTGCTAGCTTTTTAAATTCTAATAGGGGCTAATAACATTTGTCCTGAGGCACTAATGTGTGAGTTGGAGAGATTGAGGATAAAATACCTAAAAAAAGATATTGGAACGTGATTTGTGTGTCATGAAGGAGCTGTTGGGTGAGGAACATAGGCCCTTAAGCCTCCCCAGGAGGGAGAGTCCTCTCCTCCCTCTGATGTCGCCAGGGGTACAGACCTATAATTTATTCCATTGCTATTTATTCTTTTCTTAAGCTGCGAGTTGTTATCCCAGAAGTCTCAATTCCTCCTGAAGACCTAGAAGAACTCTATGACTTATTCAAGGTATGAAAGTCTGGGGAGCTGGGGGAGGTCCAGGCTCTGAGCTGGCCCAAGCCTCTGTGCCCAGCCTGCCTGGGGAGCCTGTGGCTGCCCTGGGGCCTGCCGTGTGCCTGCTCTGGGCAGCAGAGGCTGGGGCCACCCTGCTTGCCAGCTGTGTGTTAGCCTCACCTACTCACTGCCGCCCTGAACCCTCATCCTCACCCTGTGCCCTGGAGCCAGCCCCCAACCTGGCATCTGGCAAGAGGGAGCTGGGTGCTCCTGGACAGCCCTGAAGCTTGGTGCACCTCAGTGCTGAAGGTGCTGTGTACTGTCTAGAGGGCACCAAGGCTGGGGAGCTGCCTGTCTCTGCTTCCTTTGTCCTAATGCACTCAGGGTTCCTCCTTGGGAGATGAAACAGCCACCCTATTGAAGTTGTCACCTGGTACACTTTTTAATGGCGCATGATCCCACTCCACCATACATGTGTGCACGTTTTTATATTTGTGGGTGGATATGTATGCTAGTTCATATATTTTTTCTTGATACTCTTATTAGCCCTCTCCCATGTTGCTACACGGCCTTTATCATTTCTGGATGATTTTATGATCTATTGTATTGGTAGCATACGACATAGTAAAACGAATGTCTAATATTCAGATATTTACATGCAGCTCTAGTTTTGCTGTTTAAATCATCCTATAAAGAGCCTCTTCAGGCACCTCATTGGAAGTTTTCTTGTCAAAACCGTGAAAACGAGGGAAAAAGGCAGACCCACTGGTCCACTCTCGTCACCCTGGCAGAGGCCAGGGAGGAAGCACAATTGCAAAAAGCAGGCCTGGCAGAGCACACAGCCTCCGGGGCGCTTCCTGGTGGGGACTCTGAGCCCCTTTGCTTCTGAGCTCAGGTCACCTTCACGTGCCTGGAGTGTCCTCTCCCAGAGTCACTGAAATGGCTTGGTGGGATGGTGGGCTCCTAGCAGTCCTCACTGCTAATGAGCAGGATGTGTGGCTGGAGCTGGCGGGTCCTTGTCTTCCATAAACATTGCCTATTTGCAAGTTTTATTGTTCCTTTGTTGCATGAAGACAAAATATGAAGTCAAAGGTTACTTGGTGTCCCAACCCCCCAGGCTTTCTTTGGCTTTCAAGGAGGGAAAACAGAGACTACTAGAAACATGAAGGCAAGGAAACAAATGATGTGTTGTTTTGTCTTATTATTTTTTGCTTAAAAATACATTTATTTACTTAGGGCTCATGGTTCTCAGGTTGAGAAACTAGGAAGCATCACAGATCGGAATTTATGTAATTTAATGGATGGCTTTGAATGATAATAAAAATTAATTTAGTTGAGTACCAACCACGTGGTTCATGTTTCATAGGAGAGTACTGAGATGCAGCTCCTGTCTTTTGAATCAGAATTTCATTTTCTCATGAGGAAGGGCCATGCAGAAACACCCTTACACCGTTTTATAAATATGTGGTAGGTTCTTCATAAGGAGTTCAGTCCTTCTTTCCTTCCCTAAAGGTACAGGCATGGCCTTCTCAGATTCACAAGCAACAGCCAGCTCTGACCAGCTTCTTTAAAATACTCTTCCCACATGACCAATGTGGGCTGGACGCAGTGGGTGGCTCACACTCAGCATGGGGGAGCCGAGGCGGTTGGATAGCCTGAACTCAGGAGTTCAAGACCAGCCCGAGCAAGAGAGAGACTCCGTTTATAAAAATAGCCAGGTGTTGTGGCAGGTGCTTGTAGTCCCAGCTACTTGGGAGGTTGAGGCAAGAGGATCACTTGAGCCCAAGACTTTGAGGTTACTGTGAGCTATGATGCCATGGGATTCTACCCAGGGCGACAAAGTGAGACTCTGTACCTCTCGCCCCCAAAAGATGAACAATGTGGCTGTTACTTAATGAAATTTGCTGTCTATCTGTTTAAAGCAATCCCTTAAATGACAGAAATTTAGATGGGTGACATCTCCCCTCTCAAGTTCAGAACAGCTTCATTTGTCTTATCTCTCCAAGTAGGATGTGAGCTGTAGAAATAGAAACTTGGTGTCCAGCACTACTCCTGGAGACATCTGGGACCTGAAACGGCATCCTGTGTGTTCACAGACGTGTTTTACCAATGAGTAGCTACACTTAGCTGTTGCTGGGTTATGCGTTTTAAAGAGCACTTGGTTTCCTTAGTATTATTTTGTTTTCTTCTTAAGACTTCTTTTTCAAATGTAATTGAAAACAAACAATAAAATGAAATTATACCTACTTTTACCATTAAAAAAAAGAAAAATAATCTGGGTGTGATGGCTTATACCTATAATCCCAGCACTTTGGGAGGCCGAGGTGGGAAGATCACTTGAGGCTAAGGGTTTAAGACCAGTGTGGAGAACTAGGGAGGCCGTCTCAACAAAAATGTTTAAAGGAAGAAAGAAGAACAAAACTTTTTTTTTTTTTTGAGACAGTCTGACTATGTCACCCATGGTAGAGTGGCGTGGCATCACAGCTCACAGCAACCTCAAACTCTTGGGCTTAAGCAATTCTCTTGCCTCAGCCTCCCAAGTAACTGGAACTATAGGTGCCTGCCACGACGCCTGGCTATATTTTGTTGTTGTTGCAGTTGTTTAGGTGGTTGGGGCACCTTTGGTGTATGTGGCTGGCGCTGTAACCACTGTGCTATGGGTGCTAAGCCAACCAAAACATTTAAAGAAAGAAAGAAGAACAAATTTTCTTTTTTCTTTTCTTTTCTTTCTTTCTTTTTTTTTTTTTTTAGAGACGGAGTCTCACTTTGTTGCCTTTGGTAGAGTGCTATGGCATCATAGCTCACAGCAATCTCAAACTCTTAGGCTTAAGTGATTCTTTTGCTTCAGCCTCCTAAGTAGCTGGGACTACAGGTGCCCACCACAATGCCCAGGCTATTGTGTTGTTGTTGTTATCATTGTTGGTTTGAACCCGCCAATTTCGGTGTATGTGGTTGGCGCTGTAACCACTGTGCCATGGGCGCTGAGCCAGAAGAACAAAACTTTTAAGCAAGAAATGAAAGGGCCCTACCCTCTGCCACTATGCTTCGACCTTGTACAGGTGGTTACTGTTAGTAATATGGTTAATGTCGTTCCTGATTTCCCTCCTTGTTATATCTATGTGTAAATACATACTTGCATACAATATATATGTACATCCCCCCACGTAAAAGTGAGATTGTGCTGTACATAACAGCTTGCAGTTTTTATTTATTTATGTTTTTTTTTTTTTTTTTTTTTTTTTTTTCCGTTGACCATGTATATCATGGACTTCTTTCTGGATCAGTATCTATAGATATTTTCTTACTCTTTTTTAGAGACTGCAGAATTTCCTTGTAGGGCCAAACAATGATCGATTCAATCATCCACCTTTTGAGGGACATTTAGTTTGTTTCCAGTTTTGGTGCTGTCCATGCATAACCAGTGTACTGAGCATTTCTCTGGGCACCAGTCCTGCTGCTTCTGTGGAATATTGGGTCAGAGGGGGTGTATACACTAAATTTTAGTCCATACCCCTAAAGTATTTTTCAATTTTTTTGATTTTTCAAATTACAGTCTCACTGATGGTGTCTGAGGTGGCTTGTTTCCCCACATTCCACACCCAGCCAGCATTTAATATTTTGCTGGGCTGGTAGAAAACTGGATTTTATTTTAATTTAAACTTGTTTACTCCTTAATGAGGTTGAGCACCATTTTGTGAGTTTATCAGCTAATTGTATACTCTGCAGAATCACCCATTAATTTCCTTTGGCTATTTTTGTATTGGCTTGTTTCTGTGGGACTCTGTAAACCAGCTGTGTTAGTCCTCAGCCTAAGGACGACTATGGGCCTCTGCATTGATGGGCCTTTGGTGAGACAGTATGCGTGAATATGCAGGGAAATTCCTAGTGTGCCTTGAGTTTTTAGGGTAAGAAATTTATTAGGCCTTTGTTCTCATGGTTGGCCAGGTGAGGTGGCTCATGCCTTGTAATCCCAGCATCCTGGGAGGCTGAGGCAGGAAGAGCCCTTGGGCACAGGAGTTCCAGACCAGCCTGAGCAAGAGGGGGACCCCATCTGTACTAAAAATAGTAAAATTAGCCGGGTGTTCTGACGGGTGCCTGTAGTACCAGCTACCCAAGAGGGTGAGGCAGGAGGTTTGCTTGAGTCCGGCAGTTTGAGGTTGCTGTGAGTTACGATGCCATGACACTCTACTGAGGATGACAAAGTGAGAGTCTGCCTCAAAAAAAAAAAAAAAAAAAAAAAGAAAAGAAAAAGAAAAAGTTCTTACAGTATCTTTCTATTTGAACAACGTAGCTGTCACAGGGAGTATGATGGTAGAAGAATAAATGCCATTTCGTCTTCCAATCAAGAATTTGCACTTGCAGACTGCAGCGTCTGTGCTGGTTTCAGTCCCCGCTCTGGGCAGAGGGCATTGGCGCCCTGCAGAATTCTAGAGTCCCTGGGAACCATTTTAGGCTTTTGTGAGTTGAGATGTCCAAAGCCGTGCTCTAGTGTAGGTGTAAGTGATGCATTCTAGGGGGTACCCTGGTCCTTAGTGACAGGACTGGTTTTGATGGGCATTCACTCTGTTCCCAAGACTCCAACTCCCCCTTCCCTTTTCTTTTTAATTAAAAAAAAAAAATTGTTAATATATTCATGTGGCTCCAAATTCAGAAATGATAAAAAATATGCAATACAACAAATGTTCTTTGTTCCTTCTGTGTCCTATAGATTTGGCTAGCCTTTTTTGACTTTCAAATAACATAATTTTAAGTGAAAATATCAGAATGAAAGTTGTATCTTCTGTAATTAACTGAACTGTCCACCTAAAAATGGTTAGAATGGTAAATTTTATGTAATGTATATTTTACTACAATGAAGAAAAAGGAAGTCTTAATAACAAGAAGTGGAAAAGATGTCAAAATTACATGTGCATGTCAGAAGGACTGTAGCGTACAAGGAAACCCTCTTCTAGGTCTGGTCAGAGTGTGTTATGACACTGCTTCTTCAGGAAGCAGGGATGAAGGGGAGAAGTAGGCTTCTTGAGAGAGCTGCCCAGTATGGCTCTCTACTGTGTGGCCTCCTGCTGGCACTGCCATGTGGCACAACACACCCTCTCTCTCTTATTTTAAGAGAGAGCACATGATGAGCTGTTACTGGGAGCAGCCCTGGCCTGTGACCCCGCGCCATGACCCCAGCAGGCCCTACGCTGAGCAGTACCGCATAGATGCCCGGCAGTTTGCACACCTGTTTCAGCTGGTCTCACCCTGGACCTGTGGGGCTCACACAGAGATCCTCGCTGAAAGGACTTTCCGGCTCCTGGATGACAACATGGACCAGCTCATCGAATTCAGAGCGTTGGTGGGCTGCCTGGGTATGACTGTGGCTCTTACTGCAGTGAGCTGCCCTGGGTGTGAGTCAGTGAGCAGGGCGCAGCGTGGGGCAGGCAGGTGCACTCAGAGAAGCGCTTTTGTGACTGGCCTGCTGTGATTTTCAAACATCCTGCTGCAGGCTCCTGTCAGGACCCCCTCTGTGTTTCCTTGAGTAGGAGTGCAGGAGGGGCCCAGGCTCTTAACTTAGGAGGCTGTCCTCTTGTTTTCCTAGACATCCACATGGGTGAGGATCCTGTGTCCTTCTGGCCTTCTGGTTTCATCATGATGTTTTTTAAGTACCAAAGGAAGCAAGAAAAGCTTCATCTTTCTCTGCTGTGCCCCTTTTAATGAAAGATTTTGTTATGTAAAATTTAGATTCTGTCAAAAAGCTGCCCTTAAAGACTAGGAAGGCCAAAGTTTTCCTTAAGTCCCCAGGTTTCCCACTCCTGTGGGGCTGGCTTGTTGGGAACCATATTTTTAACCTTTGTTCATAAAATTAAAGTCTTTTAGAAAGAATGAGGCCAGACCACATTCACAAGGTTTTTTTTTTTTTTTTTTTTTTTTCATTCACAAGGTTTCCTTATAGCTCACACAGTCAGCAGCCAGGCCTTTATTTATTTACTTATTATTATTATGTTGGTTTTTGGAGTCAGAGTCTTACTTTGTCACTCTCAGTAGAGTGCTATGTCATCATAGCTCACAGCAAACCTCAAACTCTTGGGCTCAAATGATCCTCTTGCCCCAGCCTCCCAAGTAGCTGGGACTATAGGCACCTACCACAATGCTCAGCTAGTTTTTAGAGACTGGGTTTCACTCTAGCTCAGGTTGGTCTCAAACTCCTGAGCTCAGGCAATTCACCTTCCTTGGTCTTATTTATTTATTTTTATTTTATTTTATATTTTATTTATTTATTTATATTTTATTTATTTATTTTTTTGAGACAGAGTCTCACTTTCTTGCCCCCATTAGGTGGTATCACACCTCACAGCAACCTCAGACTCTTGGGCTCAAGGGATTCTTTTGCCTCAGCCTCCAGAGTAGCTGGGACTGCAGGCGCCTACCCCACATCCTAGCTATTTTTAGTTATGGGGTCTCGTTCTAGCTTAGGCTGGTCTTAGACTTGTGAGCTCAGGCGATCTGCCTGCCTCCATCTCCCAGAGTGCTGGGATTATAGGTGTGAGCCACTGCACCTGCCTCATATTTATCTATTTTTTTTATATTTTTTATTTTTTGAGACAGAATCTCACTGTGTTGTCCAGGCTAGAGTGCTATGTTATCATAGCTCCCATCAACCTCAATCTCTTGGGCTCAGGTGATCATCTTGCCTCACCCTCTGGAGTAGCTGGGACTACAGGGGCCTGCTACAATGCCTGGCTAATTTTTCTATTGTTAGTAGAGATGGGGGTCTAACTCTTCCTCAGGTTGGTCTCAAACTCTTGAGCTCACGTGATCTACCCACTTTGGCCTCCCAGAGTGCTAGAATTATAGGTGTGAGCCACTGAGCCTGGCTAGGCCAGGGCCTTTAACATTTCTTTGTTTGAGTGGTGTGTGCCTGGGGCAGGGGTGTTGGGGGTGAGGGCAGGTGTTGACCTTTCAAAGTTCTCTTTCCATAGTGAGTTTGTGTCATGACCAATATACTTGAACCATTTGCATCAACTTAATCTTTCTCTCTTTTTAAAAATTTTGCAGACGTAATGTATAATGGAGAAATGAATGAGAAAATCAAACTGTTATATAGGCTTCATATCCCTCCAGGTAAGAAGTCCAAGTAGAAAAATCAGGCTGGGCTCTGCTTTGAGATAAGCTGAACACTGAAGTTCTCTTCTTAAATTTCATTTATACTCGAGGTGACACATGTTTCTAGTTTGGGATTTCAGATCACAGATTTTAAGTACTGTTCTGTATGGCCTACAGCGGATGTCCCCAAACCTGAATGTGCATCAGAGTCCCTGAAGGGCTTGATGAAAGCGCATTACTGGGCTCCAGCCCAGATTTCTTGCACATGAGGTCTGAGGACCACACTTAAGAGCCACTGACCTATGGCATGCGCTGGGGAGCCAGACCCTGGTTACCTTACTAGATGGTTCTTTTAGGTTACAGAGTTTGAAGGATTTCATTTTTCCTGCACATAAGACCATGCTTCCTTCAAATTTAAGCATTGGTAACTAAGAACAAAGGAAGCTGTCTTGAAGCCCATAAGGTCAGATGTGATGTTGACAGAAATCAGAACAAGGAAACCTGGGACGGTGTTCCCTAGAACTTTAAAACTACTAGACGTGAATTGGAAATCCCAGATAGTCCCTGGCCGCTAGGGTTGTGGTTCTGGAGTTGGATGGTGCCTGGGCCGGAACTTCTCAGCCAGGAGCCTAGGGAGGCTAATACGCTCTGCAGAGGCTTCTGGGGCCATGGGATCCTGATGGTGTTTTCAACTATCAGAGCATGCACAGCAGTACCCACTAAGCCAAGACGCCCAGTGGATACCTGAAACCTCAGATGGTGCTTAATCCTTCTTCTGTACAGTATGTTTTTTTGATCTGATAACCGAAATGGCTACTAAATGACTAATGATCGGGTAGCAGGTATAGTGTGAGCGCGCGCAGTATGAATCCACCGGGCAGGGATGATTCCCACTCCAGGCAAGATGGAGTGGGATAGTATGAGACTTTATCATGCTACTAAGAACTGTGTGCAATTTGAAACTTACGAATGTTTATTTCCGGAATTTTCTGTTTAAAAAATATTTGCTTTTACTCTTAAATGCGTTTTATCATTATGAATAACTTTTTTAAAGGTGAGACAAACTAGTCAAGAAAAAACTGTTTAAACAATCACTAACTAGAAAGTATGAGGATTACCTCAAATTTTAATTTGTGTGCTTGAAGAACTCGCTTTAGCCCAAGTCTTTTTTTGTTTATTTGACACAAGTGTGTATACTTCAGATAATATTTGTATAATTAGTAACTCTAACAACTATAGGAAACATCGATTTTTGGATATGCTATACATTAACTTTTCAATTTCAGAATTCCACATTGTTGTAAAATAAACTCAGTTGAGTACTATGGCGGTTATGCAAATAGATGTAAACTTTATTACTAGATAAACGTGAAAAGGTAGAATGCCTACTAGTATGCATTATTAACACAAATGTCAGCAAAAACCAGCTGAACAGGAGCAGAAGCTTAACACCAAAAATATAATTATCAATGCAGCTATCTTGTTAGAGTAAACCATAGTATCATCAGGCTTAAGAAAAACTAAGGTCATTGGTTGTTCTTTCTGACTCTGTCTCCTTTAAATAAAGTAGCTAATTCTGATTGGTTATCCTTATTTACTCTGTGAATAAATTTTTTGGTGCCAAACACTATTTTCAAACACAACATCATCATCTGAAAAATAGATTATTATTATTATTTATTTTATATTTTACTTTATATTTTATATTTTATTTATTATTATTTATTTTATAATAATTTATTATAACAAATTATTTTAATGTGGTAATAATGCAGCAAACATGGAGAATTAGAAGGAGCTGACGCCATGTCTGCATCACTACTATAACAAATTATTTTATAACAAATTATAAACAAATTATTTTATAATAATTTGTTATAATAATAATAATTCCCTAGAATAGTTCCCTAGAACTTCAAAACTACTAGACATGAATTGAAATCCCAAATAGTCCCTGGCCACTAGGCTGTGGTTCTGGAGTTGGTGGTGCCTGGGCTGGAACTTCTCAGCCAGGAGTCCAGGGAGGCTGGTACGCTCTGCAGAGGCTTCCGGGGCCATGGGATCCTGATAGTTTACAACTATCAGAGCATGCACAGCAGTCCCCCCTAAGCCAAGATGCTCAGTGGACTCTGTCTCACTTTGTCACCCTTGGTAGAGTGCTGTGGCATCACAGCTCATAGCAACCTTAAACTCTTGGGCTTAAGCGATTCTCCTGCCTCACCCTCCCAAGTAGCTGGGACTACAGCACCCACCACAATGCCCAGCTATTTTTTTGTTGTAGTTGTCATTATTGTTTGGCAGGCCCCGGGCCGGATTCGAACCTGCTGGCCCTGGTGTATGTGGCCAGTGCCCTAGCTGCTGAGCAACAAGAGCCAAGACTAAATAGATTATTATTATCAAAAAATCATCAAAGCTTTCAAGGTTATTAATGGTTTTATGCAACTTAAATCTAATTTTGGAAGTAACTGGCTAATACATTTTTCCTGTAATTGGTAAACAGTACACCGTGTTGTTAATCAATATGTAAATATGGCATCTAACATGCTTATATTGTTCTTAAGGGCTGGAATACAGACTTTTCAATATATCTGAAATATCATCAAATATTTTAATAATGCCATTATGATACAGCCTCTGCATGGTCTTACAAAATTACTAACCAGTCATGGTGCATTTTTCTGAAATGAATTTTATATTTTCTAGAGACTAACATGATAAATGTATCACAATCTTCTTTCCTAAAGTTCACAGCCCTTTCTTGTTTCTCTTTCCTAAAAGATCCTGAAGTTGTAAATGTTCTCTCAGGAGTTGATTATATTCTCCAAAAAGTCTCTCTGATTTCATCTTCATTGTCATCACACCCTAGTGTGCCATGCAAAGGGCATCCGAAGTCTTCTTAAATTCAATTTTTAGTTTTTCCTGCTGCTCTACTAGGTTTTTTGTTTTCTGCTTCTAGAATATTTTACTCGTCCTTGCCATAGGTTTTCAGGATCCATTTTAGTCTTTCATTCTCTTCCATAATTGTTTTGGCAGCCTCGTTAGTATTTTCTGCTTGAGTGTTAAATACTCCTTTGTTTGACAGTTCTTGTGGCAGCTGAGTAACCAGACATCGCAAACAGTAGGAAAAAAAAAAAAAAAAAAAAAAGCAGAAATAAAAAGATTTCTTTGAGACCTAAAATGTTTCACCTGTATATGTTCACAGGCAGCGGTCTGCTGGTGGAACGCTGCTGAGTATAAGTAGCAGAATACTTCCTTACTCCTTGCTTCTCTCACAGCATCTAGATTATAAGGGTAAGGAAAGCCTCCTTCCAGAAAGTCACAATTTTGCCCAGACAGTAAATGGAAAGATCTTCTGCCATCTCTGAGGAGGAATAAAAGGAAGACAGGAGATTAAAACGAGTCCTGTTTCAGTATAATGGAAGGTCGTAATTGTTGCCCATTGGAGCGTCATCGTTTTCCTTCACACCCTACCTGTAGCCTTCCTAGCTCAGCCCCTCACGCCCCCACCCTACCTCATGCTCTCCAAGTCTCATTTGCCTATGGAGAAGTCCATGGTGTCAAACAAGCACATCGGTACCCTGCCACAAACACCCACCTTCTGTAGAGAGAGCTTGGTACTGTCCCAAGTAATAATAGGAGACAAGGGTCTTTTGTGAGGTTGCTGGTAAATGTATGTGGATGCAACTCGGGGAGCCTCGCACAGTTCCGTAAGAGCTCACTTGATTGGCTCCTTGTCGATTGCAACACTGTTTAGCACAAGAGCCTAGAAAGACATGTTACAGATGATTTCATGCCGTGCCAAGTGATGTACAGATGAAGAAACATCCAGAAGATTGTGAAATCAGGAGTTTGCATTGCAGAGTGGTACATCTACAGATATTGGTTATTTTGCTCAATTAATTATACTAATTGGACTTCCAAAGCAGAACTTCCTGGGAGAATGTTATTTTTATTGGAAAGAAACGTAAGAATAAACTACTGAGAGTAATATATTGGAAATAGTCAATGAACACACACAAATGAGACAGCTGGGGGGCTTTCTTTGAGTTTGCATAGTGAGAGGAGGACTGTGGTCCCCCTTACATTGTGAGTTCCTTCTGGAAGCTCTGACACTGTTGTATTCACAGAGTAGCTCTCCAAAGGTGTGCCGCCTGCTAGGGATCCACATCAAATAATGTTCCTAAAACACTGAATCTAATAAAATTTGAGCTGCTCCAGTCTATGTTCAGTTTTAGGTGAAGAAGCAGAGGTTTCATTCTGAGGTCTTACCCATAACCAGGTGATTTTCTGTCTAAAGAAAAAGTTCTTCGAAGAAGTTGAGTTAAAAGGGAGAATCTTTTGAATAATTCCAATTTGTCATCTGGTTAAGAATAGTTATTGGTTTTAAAACAAGGACTTAAAATGTTTGAAAACCCGAGTGAACTTGATTGAAAATTGAAAGAGCACATGAAGTGACAGTAACATTACTGACAACATATGGACTCAAAGCAAAATTTCAACTTAGAAAAAAAGGGAGTTAAAATGCTTCGTTAGTGGTGTTTAATCAGGTTATGATTTGATTTCTAAAATACAATTGTAGAACAAGTGCAGAAATATTTGTGGATTAATGAGGGGAACTTTGGTTATTTTGAAATACTTGATATGAGAAAGTGGTGATGGGTTTTAAAATCCAGTCACACTAGCTGAAAAAAATGTCAACATTTCATCTGTCTGGGAAGGGAAGGGAGGACCTGGTTGATACACAGAATGGTCACACCCTTGAGGTAGAATTGACAGTATTGCAACCATTCTGGTCCTCAGTAATGACAGTAATGGCAAGAAAGGACTTTCAAGAAACGAAAGATGCTATTTGCTTCCACTTTCTTTCCTGTTTCTCACTGGTGGTGTCTGTCATCATTTTAAAGTCCTAATTGGGATTGCACATACTGTTTCACTATTAATATTAGTATGAAAATAATATTAAAAACTTCTGAGCATGCTAAGATTTCAGTAATGTTTGATCCTTTTGCCTATGATGAAAGAACATACCTTGGAAATTTATCAGTCAAAATGTTTCTGCTTTCCAAACCTACACAGTATAATTGGAAAGCTGCATGATCTTTGTACAGTCCACTTTGCCAAGAGAACCTTTGGGGGAGACGATAGGTACTGATGTGTATCCTCAGGTGCCATTTGGTCAGTGGTGGGCCACATATACAGCAGGGGTTCCTTAAAGGTGTAAGGAGCTGAGAAATTCCTATTGCCTAGTGACATAGTACCATGACAGTACAGTTTTTTTGTTTTTTTTTTTTTAAATAAATTTCATGTAGGCTAAAGGTAGAGGATTACAGAGTTCACAGTGGAGTACAGTAACGTCTTAGGCCTCCACATTCACTCTCACCACTTGCTGACTCACCAGAGCAGCTTCCAGTCCTGCAGGCTCCATTGCCGATGAGTGCCCCATACAGGTGGGCCATTTTTTAATCTTTTATACTGTCTTTTTGATGTACCTTTTCTGTGTCAGGATATGTTACCTTGTGTTGGAATTGCTTACAGTATTCAGTACAGTAACATGACTGTATAGGTTTTTAACCTAGGAGTAATAAGGATATACCATATAGTCTAGGTGTGCAGTAGGGTATACCATCTCGGTTTGCGTAAGTGCACCCGGTCATGTTCACATAACAATGAAATCCCCTACCAACAAATTTCTCAGAATGTATCCCTGGAATTAAGCAACATGTGACTCTATACAATCATAGACTTCACAGAATGTTTACTGTGGATGAAAACCTTAATAACATTATGGAATGGGATATATTATGTATTTGAAATAAATATCAGAGATACAGAGCATGTCTCTCCTGTTTGCTTAAGAGAAAAGTTTGGCCCTCAGCTTATATGCACCATATTGGTTCTTCCCTCTGTAGTCAGCCTTGTCTTATGATTATACAAAGGAACAACGCTGAAGATGATAAACTCTGTACGCTCCTGCTTCTGAGAGCGTGCTAAGATATCAACGTATCTACTGGAACCCAAGAAAATGAAGGATGCCTGCAATATTCTAAGGACCAAAATAATAATAGGAGTGGGCCAGATGGGATACACGAAGAAGGCTCGCCAAGTAAAGTGGAAGCAGACTGGCTAAGTGATGAATCCAGCCAGGATTAAGAACTTCCTCTGAGAATGAACCAGTCCTTCTGAAGAGTCAGTTGGAGGAGATCTGATTCTGACAGTGGATGATGTGTTGAGTTACATCCCAGTTCAACAGTTTGGGCAATACTGATAACACCTACATCAGAGAGGGTACCAGGCATATTTGATTTGATTCGAGGCAGCTTAGGCTAGATGAAAAATCTATTCTAGTTTTGGATTGGTATCCTGAGTTGAAACTGTCACCCAGGATTTTGAAACATAGGAAGTGTAGAGTATGAGCTTCCTTAAAAACCTTTTATGAATTTAAACCGACTGTGGTAGCTCACACTTGTAATCCCAGCAATCTGAGAGGCTGAGGCACTAGGATCACTTGAGCCCAGGAGTTTGAAGTTCAGATCAGCCTGGGCAACAACACAGTGAGATCCTTTCTCTAAAGTAAAACCAAACAAACGATAAACAGAAAAGATTGCTGCATCTTTCAACAAAAGAAAAGTTAGTGCTGCAGATTTCTAGTTTTATCCAAAACTAGATTGTCAAAAGCCACTTAGAAATTGGATTTATGATCCCTGCTTCCAGTTGTTGTTGCATCTCAAGTGATTTTTCCTACCGAAGGTATCTGAGAAACGAATTGGATACTTAGTTGATTTTTCTATCAGTGACGTGGCTATATCAGAATTCCTAATTAATCCAAACGCAAGTCAGTCATTGCTGCTATAACTTGATTGTTGTCTCCAGCCCCCAGAGGGTACGGGGGAGGGTGCCAAGCTGCTTTTGCAAGAAAGAAGCATGGGGAGGCTTGGTGGTGCTTTGATGATAGTGCCTCAGTGACATCTGAAGGCCAAATTGTGTTCAAAACAGTACATGTGCTCTTCTCCCAGAATGATAACACTACTGATGGAACTGGCGGTTTCCCCCTGCAGGTATCCCATTTAGAAAGTGATGAAGATAGCAGTGGTAATGACAATGATAAAATATATTAAAACCATGCACATGGATTTGAAGTCAAAAGGAGAAACTTTCCTGCTGGTACTGTCTGTTGAAGTGCTGAAGTTATGCACTACATTAACACAAAAGTCTGAGATGGGGCTTTTTCAGATACCCCCACCTCAGACTTTGTCTGTAAATGTAAATCCTTTATGTGATTTTAACTACTGTAATAGAGACTTGGTGAACACTTTAATAGAAAATGTCTCTCCGTCCATGTATAGTCTTGGATTATAAGCTACATATATTTATACAAGAGTGTAAAATAAGGTCACATTTATAAAAATTCGAGGATCTCATTTAAAAAGGTTGAAAGGATATTTAAAGAACATATGTACACTTAGTATTTACTATTTCCCCTTCTGCATTGTATTCTATAATCCTGATCATAAACAGATTGTGGAAGGAGTTTGCAAAGTCTCCTATAGTGTCCCCATGTCCAGCCCCTTGGTGTCATTTTCTGTGTGTGCCATGGTGGCAGAGAAGCTGGGGGCCTCTGCTCAGGGGATTGGTTGACTTTTCTGGTTCCTTGTTCCCTGTCTCCCTTCTGGACATGCATCAACCCCTGAATTAATTGCTGATTTTCTGTGCTCTCATCACATCTGTGCACATTAGAGCATTTTGTTAGTCATTTGTGTATACATGGGTTTCTCCTTTTTGGTATACCAAGCTCTGTTTTTTTTTTTTTTTTGGAGACAGAATCTCAAGCTGTCACCCTGGGTAGAGTTGCTGTAGTGTCACAGCTCACAGCAACCTCAAACTCTTGGGCTTAAGCTATTCTCTTGCCTTAAGCTAGTCCCGCCTCCCAAGTAGCTGGGACTACAGGCGCCCGCCACAATGCGCGGCTATTTGTGTGTGTGTGTGTGTGTGTGTGTGTGTGTGCGCGCGCACGTGTGCAGTTGTCATTGTTGTTTTAGCTGGCCCAGGCCAGGTTCCAACCCACTAGCCGCGGTGTATGTGGCTGGCACCCTACTCACTGAACTACGGGCACCGCCAGGTATACCAAGCTCTTCGGCATCCCAGCAGCTGTTCCTGGGAAATCCACGGTAGAACCTCAATTGCTGACCATCTTCCTACACTGACCACTTCCTTAAGTTGACCTAATTTTCATAGACCAGATGTGCACCACATGTGCGTGTCAGCGTAGTAGAGACCTAGTTCCTTCTGCTGAACACCTCTGTATGTTGACCAATCTGTTACTTGGGTGGTTACCTTTGAGAGGTTCTACTATATGTCCGTCCTGACTACCCCAGGTTTTTAATTTTCCTCCTATACAGTTTCTGAGTGGATTCTCACGTGTGCCACTGCATGGAATTTGTTATGGGCAAAGTTGGGAAAAAGTGACTCAGTATCTTTGTTGTAGGGAAAAAGACACTAAACATTAGAAAAAGAAAAAAATGAGTAAACACACCAGCCTTCCAAAGAGAGAGGGTAGCTTTTCAAAACTGTGGTGCCATCTTGTGGATTTGTTGAATCACAGCTGAATTTTGCCTTTGATTTATTCTCAGGGAATGGCTTGCTAGTTAAGGTGCAACCTTTTTTAAAACATGAGGATTCTTCCTTGTCACCCCCCCACCCCGATAATTATTATTTTGTTGCACCTTTATTGATCTATAATTCATTTACCAGGAAAATTCACCCATTTAAAGTGTACGATTCAATTTTTTTGTACATTCCAGGAGTTTTGCAGTGATCACCACAGTTTTAGAACATTTTATTACCATAAAAATAAACCTCATACCTTTAGCTGTTGCTCCCAATCCATCCACTTTCCATAATCCTAGACAACTTGCTTTTTCTGCAGATTTGCTCGTTCTGGACATTGCATATAAATGGAGTTGATGTATTTGGTATTTGGTATCTTTCACTTAGTGTAACATTTTCTGGATTCATCTTGTAGCATGTATCAATGGTTCATTCCTTTTTATGTCCAAATAATATTCCATTGTATAACTATTATTCCATTGTTTATTCAGCATTTGGGTTTTTTGTTTACTATGAACAATACTATGAATATTTGTGTATGTGTTTTTGTGAGTACTTAACATTTTCCATTTTCTTGGATGTACACTTAGTACTGGAATTTCTGGGACAAATGATAATTCTATTTAACTTTTTAAGGAATTGCTACACTGCTTTCCAAAATGACTAAACCATTTTACATTTCTACCAGCAATGTATAAGTGCTCAGATACAATTTTATTTTTGGTATCCTTTATAGAAAACACCTACTGATCAACATAATTTTTAAGTGTGAAAAAAAAAGAGAAAAACTACTACTAATAAAATGCTGCTATGAATTCAGTAAAGCTTTTTTCAACTTTTAAAGAAATTATGTAAGTATAGCAGTATGTGCTAATTACAAAGAAATAATATAATGAAAATTTTAAAGTAATTATGAATTATTCCACCATCCAGAGATCTAGTGCGTTTATTTCTGGAGTATGTTATATGTATAATTTATGTGTGTATATGTACATATTTTAGCTTTACAAAATAGTTTTACTACATACATTTTTCCAGGTGAACATCAGTACTTTCCTTCTGTGAATTTGTAACTTATTAATCACAGCAATAGCCATATACATCAAGGAAAAGACAGACCTGGTGGCCTTTTCTTTCCTCTGTGTATCCAGGCAGTGCATTTGGGTTCAAGGACCCCGCAAAGACCACAGCTCACAGGTTGGGAGCTGCTGGCTTAGTCTGTAGTTTAGCCTAAAAAGCTTCACTTTGTCAGTTTGGGTTAGACAGAAAATGTGTTCAGTTTAAACCTTTATCTCTCTTTTTTTTAAGCACTCACTGAAAATGACTGTGACAGCCAGTCACCACTGAAGAGTCCTCTGTTGTCGACATCGAGACCCCTGGTTTTCGGAAAGCCCAATGGCATGTACCTCTTTGCACTGCTGTATTTCCCCCCTGGGGTGTGCTGCAGCGGGCAGGCATGCAGTGTTCACCACTCCTTACAGCAGCCAGGTGAACACAGCCCACTGCTTTCGGAGGCCAGAAACCTTCCCAGTAGAAGTGATGCTAGTGCACCTCCCTCCCACCAAGTCCCTTCCTCCTGTTGGCCATTTCCCAGGTTCTCCTATAGCAGAAGTCCCCCCGCTGACACCCCTCATCCGTGGTCAGCTGTAAAGCAAACTGTTTCTCCAAGGAATCTCTTGCTTTTCACACTTTTACAATGAGGTTCATTAGTGGAATTCCTCATCCCCTGGCTACCCCCTCCTACGCATTGTCCTTTTTGATTTCTTTGAATTTATTTTAACTATGTGTTGTTTTCCTTTCTCTCAAGGTGATGCAGTTGATTATCAGAAACAGCTTAAGCAGATGATTAAGGATTTAGCCAAAGAAAAAGATAAAACTGAGAAAGAGTTGCCCAAAATGAGCCAGGTATCAACTTTCTTCTGTGTGGGAAATTAGCCATTTTGCCAAATGATTTCATCAGGTGATTAATTTGAGAATTGAGCTTGGGCCCTTTTACCTTCAGAGTCCAGGATCTTGTAACTTCGCGTAGCTGAATGTCGTGGTGATTAAATGGGAAATATTCAAATTGTGATCAATTCAGATAGTCCAGATATTTAAAGCTCTTCACAACAGGATGCTGCTATTCAGAGCACTGCGTGTTTTTGAAGAGTTGTTATACTAGATTGATTTATCCAGGTTTTGATAAAGATTTATGCATTTGGGGTCACTGTAGATATAGTATTCTCCTCTTAAAAAACATTCATGTACTCTATTCATTTTCCTGGAAATCATTAATATGTGATATACGTCTCTAAATTCTCTGGGCATTTTCTGGTAAAGGGTTCTATGCTACGTGTATATGATGGTGGCAGGGTTTCTTTTTAATTTGAAAGATGTTCCCACCCAATACTTAGGAAATACAGCTTAAAGTTAAAAATGTTCCTTTATTTAAAATCATACTGTGATTTACTGTTTACTGTGAGCCTTCAGGAGTGGGAGTTACTATGCAAAGTTTCTCAATCTTTTTAGCCACAGAACATCTTGTGGGATCAGTATTTTATAGCACATTTGAGAAATGCTGCTCTATCTACTATGGTGGGGACTTCTGATTTTCATTCTGCTCCTTGGATATATGATAAAGTCATTTAAATCTCATCACCCAAAGCTGCCAGTAACATTTTGATGTACGTAACATTGTTTTGGCTATAGATGTGCTTTAAACAAAAATGGGCCATGTTAATACTTTACTTAAAAATAATTATGGATATTTCCTCCAAATCATTAAATAGTTGTTAAATTAGTAGATCTCAACCATTTTTCTATTCCTAGAGTAATTGTATAGCTAAATCCAACCCAACGCATCTCTCCTACATTATAAATTTCAGCAGGAATGTGCATGTAATTTGAGAAAACATCAAACGTCACTGTTCTATTTCATTTTACAACCTTTACACCCTGCATGGTATTCCCACTAGGTGAACATGCCATAGTTTTATTTAATTATAGTACTTCAGGTGTTTCCAATGTCCATTATAAACCCTAGCTTTACAGATCCTTATATAAATCTGTACATTGCTCTGTTACTTTTTTTTTTTTTTTTTTTTGACAGAGTCTCACTTTGTTGCCCTGGGTAGAGGGCCATGGCGTCATAGCTCACAGCAACCTCAGTCTTTTGGGGTCAAGTGATCCTGAGTAGCTGGGACTACAGGTGCCAGCCACAATGTCTGGCTAATTTTTCTATTTTTACTAGAGATGGCGTCTCCTCAGACTGGTCTTGAACTCCTCAGTCCAACCACCTCAGTTTCCCAGAGTGCTAGGATTACAGATGTGAGCCACCAGGTCTGGCCCATACATTGCTCTGGTTCCTTTGAGAACATTGGAATTGACTTGGTGCCCTAGAGTGTGCATATCCTCTGGGAAGGTCTACACATTTCTTATTAATACTTACTGTATAGATAAGCAGCAACACATCCTGGAGTCCTCATTGTTAATAGAGCTTTCAGATTGAAAGGGTGGGGACTATCTTTTCTTATATTCTTCTTCAAAAGTAATGTGTGATTTTCTCAAAGAACAAAGGTATAGAGCTTTATTTTTTTTTTAATTTCAGAGAGAATTTATCCAGTTCTGTAAAACTCTGTACAGTATGTTCCACGAAGATCCAGAAGAAAATGATTTGTATCAAGCCATCGCCACGGTCACCACTCTGCTGCTGCAGATTGGAGAGGTGGGGCAGCGGAGCAGCTCTGGGAGCTGCTCCCAGGAATGCTTGGAGGAGCTGCAGGCTTCAGCGCCTTCTCTGGAGCAGGACTCGGTCTTTGTAGACACTGGGAAGACTCCCCAAGACTCCCAGGCCTTTCCTGCTGAGGCAGATGGGGACTGGACCGTTTCCCTAGAACACATTTTAGCATCACTTCTGACTGAACAATCATTAGTAAACTTTTTTGAAAAGCCACTAGACATGAAATCCAAACTTCAAAATGCCAAGCTCAATCAGTACAATCTTAAAACCTTTGAAGTGAGCCGCCAGTCACAGCCTGAACTCAAACTGCCTAACTTGTAGCAAGATGGCAGTTGCTAGGAACACTGGAGTCTGCCATGCCAAAGCACGACCAGACTGTTTTCTTGGGTTGTCACCCATAAACCCAGATCTCAGTCTCCTCAGTAACATTTTACAAACCGGGTATCTGAATAAACCACCTGACAAACTGTAGTCAGGAGAATGGACACAGCCCTCATATATTTCTATTTATTCTTTAAGAGAATTATCCATTGGACAATGTCAGTATTCCAGGGTATCCATCAGTTCCCTTGATACTGGACTCTCAAATCTTTTATCCATTTGGTGAAATGGGCACTTGTGCTGTGATGCCAGCATGATTTTGTCCTTGGATGGGACATAAGTCAAATATGGCTTACTAGCCAAGAGACAAGGCCCAAGCCCTCATTTTTCACTGGGAATAACAGAAGAGGTTAAGAATCATGCCCACTTTCAAGAGTGAGTCCACTATCTGTGCAATTGTATTTGGCTTTATTTGCACTAATTTTTTGTTTCAATGCTGGTAATTGAAACCATTTTAATATATTTGGTTATTATCCACTTTATATGTCCTTCAAAAATGTGTACAAAGCATACTTTTAATGTTGGCCTGAAGTTTTTTAATAAAAACATTTTTGTATTGACTGTTCCTTTTACCTTTGTTATTGTCTCCAGGTGTAGACTATGCTAATTAATGGATACACAGGCATCTCACCAGCCCATCTATGGCCTCAGGGGACAGAATACCAACTGTAGAAGCTCCTCAACCCCCACCTTGGCTGTGTACTACCATCACCAATAGGGATTTTGAGACCTTTATGGCAGCGTTTTGGATAGAGCAGCAGCATAAATGTTGGTGAATTATAATCCCGTTACACTTTAAGGACGAATTTTATAGTTTTGTTTTTGTTAACCTCATCAAAAAATTGTTCTTTAAAGATAATTACCTATATACTCGAGTATAAGCCGACCTTTAATTTTACCCTAAAAACTGGGAAAACCTAGTAACTGGAGTATAAGCCGAGGTGGAAAATGCAGCAGCCACTGGTAAATTTCAAAAATAAAAATATATACCCAAAACAATTACAATAATTGAGGGATCAGGTTAAAAGCTTTTCAATATTTATTGCTAAAGAAAAACTGTAAACTAGCAACAACCACCTTAAAACTGAGCAGAAGCACTGCCCCCTCAAGCAGACGGCAGAACACTGGAGACTACGTGCATTTGATTAGGTGCGTGCGCACCAAATCAAATAACCTGTATGACCCGAGTATAAGCCGAGTTCGGGGTTTTTTGGCACAAATTTTGTGCCAGAAAAAACTCGGCTTATACTCGAGTATATACGGTATGCTCAATATAGATGTAGGCAGATTAAAGAAATACTACAATGTTTATATCATTAAATCTAAGATCAATCGTTATCACTTTAATGTTTCTTACAATGTGAGAAGTGGCCAATGACAACTGAATTCTATATCCTGGTTTCTGGAAAAATGTTTTATTGTAGCATTAATGAAACATGCAGGTATAAAATCATTAACATCATATCTGCCATTTCTCAACTACCTAGGACAGAGGTTCTCAAGCCAGGTTGTAGTTCAACTTTAGAAACCTGCTTAGGCCCTTTCAAATAAACTCCAAGAGACAGGGGAAAGGGAGCCTGGGCATCAGTATTTAGGAAAAGCCCTCCAAATACTTAGGATAATGAAAGCACTTTTTTTATGTTGCAACTAGAAAAGGAAAACCAATACACGATGGCAATTCTATAATTTTATTTGATATGTCTGACAATCACCAGTTAGTTCTCATCCACGTTGACTGTCTGTAGATCTGCAAAAGAAGTGACAGTTTTTATTCCCACATCCACATCACATTTCATATTTGAACATTCCAAAAACCTTTTCTAAATGAGTCTGGGCACACAGTAGCATTCCGTTTCCCATGACCTTTCTACAAACCCAATACACACAGTTTATGTATTCTGTTACATCTTATTACACCAACACACAATTTACAAAAAGGTACAACGACCACACCTGTCACTCCCTATTTGCCAAAGAGATGAATTTAGGCTGAAACAGAACTAAGAGTATCTTATAATGTACTTTAAGCAGCTTTATGGGATGGAACTTACTTTTGAAAGTAGTAACAGGTACATAGGTAACCAAAGTATAGAGCTTGTTTGGTGAATCTTCATCTCCATTGCGTTTTCTGGATAACCACACATGAATACGGTATGGGACATTCCTTATGCCTTTGGCCCAGACAGTTTTGT
>CAUYPK010085620.1:0-11229 GCA_963574355.1 Loris lydekkerianus | reverse complement strand
ATATATAATATATAATATATAATATATAATATATAATATATAATATATAATATATAATATATAATATATAATATATAATATATAATATATAATATATAATATATAATATATAATATATAATATATAATATATAATATATATCTAATATATAATATAATATATATCATAATATATAATAGACATATATCTCCACCAACAGTGTATGAAGAATTCCTAGCAATTCATATCTTTGCCAACAGTGGGTATTATCAGCTTTTTCAATTTTTGCCAATTTAGTGGCTTTAAAATGATTATCTTGGGCAGGGGGCAGCAGCTTATGCCTGTAATCCTTGTACTCTGGGAGGCTGATGTGGGAAGATACCTTGAGCTTAGAGTTTGAGAGCAGCCTGAGCAAGAGTGAGACCCTGTCTCTACTAAAAATAGAAAATATTAGCTGAGCATCATGGTGGGTACCTGTAGTCCCAGGTACTTGGGAGGCTGAGGCAAGAGGATCATTTGAGCTCAGGAGTTTGAGGTTGTCGTGAGCCATGGCATTCTAGCCTTGGCAATAGAGTGAGACTCTGCATCAAAAAAAAATAAAAGATTGGCTTGACGCCCACAGCACAGCAGTTATGGCACCAGCCACATGCACCAAGGCTGGCGGTTTGAATCTGACCTGGGCCAGCTAAAAACAACAATGACAACTGCAACAACAAAAAAAATAGCCAGGCAATGTGGCAGGTACCTGTAGTCTCAGCTATTTGGAAGGCGGAGGCAGGAGATTCCCTTAAGCCCAAGAGTTTGAGGTTGCTGTGAGATGTGACGCCATGACACTCTACCGAGGGTGACATAGTGAGACTGTCTCAAAAAAAAAAAAAAAAAAAAAAAAAGATTGGGCAGTGCCTGTGGCTCAGTGAGTAGGGCGCCAGCCCCATATGCCGAGGGTGGCGGGTTCAAACCCAGCCCTGGCCAAACTGCAACAACAACAAAAAAAAATAGCTGGGTGTTGTGGCGGGCGCCTGTAGTCCCAGCTACTCAGGAGGCTGAGGCAAGAGAATCGCTTAAGCCCAGGAGCTAGAGGTTGCTGTGAGCTGTGTGATGCCACGGCACTCTACCAAAGGGCCATGAAGTGAGATTCTGTCTCTATTTAAAAAAAAAAAAAGATTATTTTATCATAGTCTTAATTTCGATTTCCTTGATTGCCATTGTGATTACTCATCATTCTATTATATATGTTTGAAAATTTATGTTTCTCATGTGAAAGTCTTTAATCCATTTGGAATTAATTTTTATGTATACTGTATAGTGAGGAGAGGTGTTTAATTTCACTCCATTTTACATGAGTCACTGAGAGTGCTGGTTTCACTCCTTCTCAGTGCGCCGCTCTCATGTGCCAAGTCTCCATACATAGTGGGTCTGCCTCTGAGCGATTTCCTTGGTAAATTTGTCCACTTAGGTTAATGGCATCTGTTTTCTTAACCATGAAGTGACAATAACGTGTTGAGAAGGACTGATGCTGGGTTAGTTGGGTACTTATTATCTGGTACTATGATGGCACCTGAGTATGGACTGTGCGTTTAGAATTGCCTTGCTAGGGTGGGGCCGTAGCTCAGTGGGCAGGGCGCCGGCCACATGGTGGGTTCCAACTAGGCTTGGGCCAGCTAAAACAACAATCCCAACTGCAACAACAACAACAAAAAAATAGCTGGGCGTTCTGGCGGGCACCTATAGTCTCAGCTACTTGGGAGGCTGAGGTGAGAGAATTGCTTGAGCCCAAGAGCTTAAGGTTGCTGTGAGCTGTGACTCCCGGACAGTCTACCCAGGGTGACATAGTAAGACTCTGTCTCAATAAATAAATAAATAAAAGAAAAAAATTGCCCTATTGGTTTAATAGAACATGCTCCATCCACTCATGGAGCTTATAGGCACATATTTATTATTATTATTTTAAGTGGGAGTGGGTTGTGGGATTGGAAAGCTAGCTTCTTGGGAGCTTCCTTTCTTTATGATAGACATATTTAAATCTTGCTGATGTGATGTTTATAGTGTGGTAATAAAAGAATGTTTGAAGTGCTGTGTGAAAAAATGGTGTAGGACATAATTATTTCTAGCAGGAGTGTATTAAAAAATGTAACAGTCAGAGAGGTCGATCATCTCAAACAGGCTGAGAGCTGAGTTCTAGAGGTAGACAAACTCATATTTGGATCCCAGCACTGGCACGTATTAGCTGTGTGACCATGACAAATTCTTGAACCTCAACGAGCCTAGACATCTTTATCTATACAACAGGGGTGATAATAATAATACCTACCCTGAAAGGTTGTAGGGAAGATTAAATCAGATCACATGTCAGGAGCATACAGCCAGTGCCCAATACACTGTAAGTACTCAATAAATGTGACCGTATGAACTCATTCTGTAACGTTGTGTACTGCTATGTGCCAGACATGGTCATAGGCTATAAATACAGGTGTGAGAAAAGCAAATGGCCTCTGCCCTCATGTAGCGTTCAGTCAAGTGGGATAGATAGATGCTCATAAAATAATCACACAATTATATCACTACAGACTTTCATAAGTACTAGAAAGGAAAATCACAGCAAGCAGAGGAACAGATTAGGGAAACCTGATTTATGATTATTATCTCTACTTCTGAGACAGGCCTTGAAGGATGAATCGGAATTTATGGTGGTAGGGGGAGGTGGCAGAGAAGGTCATTCAGGCATATTGAACTTCAGAGGAAAAGCCATGGAGCTGTGAAAGCTCTTTCCAAGATCAAGGGTAAGGGCCAAGGCACTCTTTACTGCCTAGAGGCATTTGGAAGGATTTTTCACCCACTTTTTCCCAGGGACAGGCAGGAGAAGGAGGTTAAGTGGCCACCTGTGACCCCAAAGCACATCTTGTGGCTCAATGAACTCTAATCTTTGGTCAGTGTGAAAAATTTTCAATGCCCCTTAGTAATATAATAACTGGATGAATATGAATATTGAAAATGGCTTAGATGAGCTGAATTGCAATGAAGTCCCTTTGATGTTACTGTTGATTAAAAAGAGAGTTAGGACTGACTTCAATTTGGTGCTCCGAAGCTCAAAGACAAAAAGAAGTGCTCAGAGAAAAGTTGTGATTCAAGGTTTTTCCAAGACATACATGAAGTGTTTTTGTAAGCTGACAGTGAGTACTGTTTTTCATTTGGAGTAGATGTGACTAAGAATTATATTTGCTAAAAGGGGAAAATAGATGAGTGGGAAGTTTTTTGTTTTTTTTTTAATAAGTACAATTCAGTAGGTCTTACATTTTAATGAATATAGACTCCTCTAGCCTGTTAAAAAATTTAGACTTTTTGGTCATCCCCTAGACTCAGTAGAAGTGCTGTGGGCCCAGGGCTCTGCACTGAAACAAGCTCCCCAGGGAATTCTTATTCTGGAGAACACACCTTGAAAAAAACCTTATAGACTTAGGTCTTTAACTCGTTCCTTTATATTATCTTTGGTTTTAAATTCCCTTTTTAGAAGGGTCTCTAGAATGGGCTTTCCCTTTTTCATTTCCCCTTCACCTGCCTCAGTGTCACCTGGGAGTCCCAAGCATGATGACTGGGGCAGGTGCACAAACATGAGAAACAGGCAGGTGGCAGGCCAGGAAGGAAGCTGGCTGGGCAACCAGTCTCTCGCAGCCAAGTCACTCTGCACTCTCTACACCAGCCACTCTGCTTCTCTACACATTGTGAGGCCAAGAACACATATCTGAAGCTCACTGCTGCCAGTTGGCCACCCAACCACAGATCTATGTAAGAGTGTTGCAGTTAAGGGCGCAGGCTCTGGACACAGCTGACTTGAATTGAAGTCCTAGCTCTGCTACCTACTAACATGTAACCTTGGACAAGTTACTGAATCTCGCTCACCCTTCCCTTCTGTGTAAAACTGGACTCCGCATCCTGGGGCTTCTGTGAGGATGTCACAGGGTAATAAATTAATGTACCTGGTGCAGGGGCAGGTAACATGGGCGGACTGCCATGCATTGTCACAGGAAGGTGACACCACCAGGTAGACAGCGTCTTGCCATTCTACACACAACCTCTCTCTCTGACCTTCACTTTTGCCGTCACTTCTTGGATGAACTTCCATCTCATTCCCATGTATATGTTAAGCTAAATTGTCTTCAGAGCTCAACTAAAGACCTGTTTCTTCACGAAGTTTTCCACTGCAGTAGTTAGTGATCTTTTTTTTTTTTTTCTTTTTTTGAGAAAGAGTCTCACTTGGTCACCCTCAGTAGAGTGTCATGGTGTCTTAGTTCACAGCAACCTCAAACTCTTGGGTTGAAGCCATACTCTTGCTTCAGCCTTCCAAGTAGCTATGACTATAGGCTCCCACTACAGGAACCTTCTATTTTTAGGGATGGGAACTCGGCTCAGCCCCTGTAGCTCAGTGGGTCCAGGGCATCAGCCACATGCATCAGGGCTGCTGGGTTCGAACCCAGCCAGGGCCTGCTAAACAACAATGACAACAATAACAAAAAATAGCTAGACATTATGGCTGGTTCCTGTAGTCCCAGCTACTTGGAAGGCAGAGGCAAGAGAATTGCCTAAGGTTGAGGTTACTGTGAGCTGTGATGCCGCAGCACTCTACCGAGAGGGATATAATGAGACTTCTGTCTCAAAAAAAAAAAAAAAAAAAAAGAGACAGGATCTCGCTCTGGCTCAGGCTGGTCTTGAACCTGTGAGCTCAGGCTATCCACCCATCTTGGCATGTCAAGTGCTGGCATTATAGGCATGAGCCACTATGCCCAGCCCCAGTGATGTTTTCTTTCCCTAACTTCTGTTGTGATTTTCATCTGCACTTGCACCACTTAGGTTCTGATTACCTTCTGCCTTATACCAATCTTTAATCATCACATGGTGTGTTTTTTTTCATCTCATCTAAAATAAAACTCTGGAAGGTCAAGATAAATATTTTGCTTCAAGAACTGCAGGAAAAACCTGTATATGTGAAAGAGAGATAGAAGTTTGCATTGGCTAACATTTTTTTTCCTTTTTGAGACAGAGTCTTCTTCTGTTGCCTGGGCTGGAGTGCAGTGGCTTCATTACAACTCACTGTAACCTCAAATTCTTGGGCTTTAGCTATCCTCCTGCCTCAGCCTCCCAAGTAGCTGTGACTTGGGGGGTGCCCCACTATACCCAGCTAACTTTTCTATTTTTTATAGAGACTGGGTCTTGCTTTCACTCAGGTTGGTCACCTTCTGAGCTCAAGTGATCCTCCTGCGTTGGCCTTGCAGTGCACTAGCATTACAATCCATTGACTAACTTGAAATAATTTTTCTTGCTTAATAAAGAGCCAAGGCTCTGAATTTTCATATAATTCTCACATAATTCTCAATCATGCATTTCTTGTATCTAATTTATTCAATTATATGTTCCTGTGCATTATCAATGCAAAAGTATGAGAAATTCCTTAGCAACCTATATCTACCCCTTTCTCCTCCACATACATATTCCCCAGTGGAGGGACTATTAAAGGCCAAGATTATCTTAATAAAGACAGGCCAGGTATGGTGGCTTACACATGTAATCAGGAGGCTGAGGCAGGAGGATCACTTGAAGTCAGAAATTCAAGACCAGCCTGAACAAGAGCTAGACCTTGTCTCTATTTAAAATAGAAAAATATCCAGGCATGGTGGTAACACACTTTTACTCTGAGTTTCTTAGGAGGGAGGCTGAGGCAGGAGGATCACTTGAGCCCAAGAGTTTGAGGTTGCAGTGAGCTATGATGATGTCACTGCGCTCTACTCAGGATGACAGAGCCTGACTTTGTCTCCAAAGGGGGAAAAAAAAAGATGTTGATACTGAATGCTGATTTCAGCAGTTTCCACTGGTGGCTAATGTCTTCTCTTATGTACAAACATGTCGGTTGGCGGTTGTAATCCTCAGTCCCAACCCCTTCCTTGTTGCAGTGGCTGGACTGCTGGTGGCTATCCACTTCACTGCTCCCCACCATGTCTCCACTCTCAATTGTGGCTCCACTCTCAATCACAGATGCTGCATCACTGCTCTTTAAACATGTTGCTTAGAGACTCCTTTCCCACCCCTCAAATCAGGTATCCTCTCAAGCAATGTGCTTTCAGCCAGCAGCGGACAGTCTGCACTGAATGTGGTCACAGCTGCCCAGAAGCAGTTGGGTCAATTAGCTTGACACATTCCTGTGCAGTGGCCTTTACCTCCCTTTTTGATCTTGAAATAGAGCACACAGCTTTCAAATTTTCTGTACTTTGGTATTCTCTCTTCTGGGGACACTCTCTCCAAAAGAATTGCTTTCAGGGGTTTTAACCTTGTGTTCAGGGGCTTGATCTTTGATCGCTAGGTCCTTCGATTTTCCTGCCAGGAAGTCTAAGGATTTTCATACAATGCAAACTTTAGAGTCCTTCCATGGCATCCCCATCAAATCCAAGGGAGTCCCCAGTGCCCATTCCCGTCTTGACACTGAACGTAAGGGTCCAGTTTAACTGGCCTGTGCAGTGAAGTGAGTCAGGGAAATGGATGAAAGGATCTTTTTAAGATACTATTTCTCTAGTATTGAAATAGACTAGTTTGAATCCAGCCCAGCCCGCCAAACAACAATGATGGCTGCAACCAAAAAATAGCCAGGTGTTGTGGCAGGTGCCTGTAGTCCCAGCTACTTGGGAGGCAGAGGCAAGAGAATCGCTTGAGCCCAGGAGTTTGAGGTTGGTGTGAGCTGTGATGCCATGGCACTCTAACCAGGGTGACAGCTGGAGGCTCTGTCTCAAAAAAAAAAAAAAAAAAGAAGAAGAAGGGGAAAAGGGAGATGAAGGGGAGGCGGAAGGGGGAGGCGGAAGGGGGAGGGGAGGGGCAGGGTGAGGGAGGAGGAAGAAGAGGGGGGAGGGGGAGAGGGGAGGAGGAGAAGGGGAAGAGAAAGAAGGAGAAGGGGAAGAGGAGGAGGAAGAGGAAGAGGAGGAGGAGGAGGAAGACGACGACGACCACAACCAGGACCAGAGATATACAGATCTGTCTCTTTCTAGAGAATGGGTACATTTTGCAGGCCAATTACTCTGCAAAAGATGTCTCATGGCACTGTATTTTAGAGCCAGAATCAAGAGATCAAGTCAGGTGAAGTGGTTTACCTAAGGAGAGAAAAAGACCTGGTCTCTTTCAGTTATGAGATTGCTAATATTCATCTTGAGGGATAAATTAACATTAGTTTTACCAACACCATATGCTTCCAATTCAATTCAAAAAACCTGATGTTGCCAAACAGCAACATAGGCCCTTATTCATTTCTTAAGTAGAATGAAATAAAATTGATTGTCTATAAAATATTTATCAGATCTAGGCTAGAGTTTGAATTATAATATCGCCCGTAGGCTTTAAAGCGTCCTCTTTCTGCTTATTTCATTATTGATTAAGCATGATTAAGCAGACAAAATTTTTACTTAATGCAGTGACTATAATGTGTTTACTGGGATTAATTTACTCACCCTTGAGGATTAATTTAATTCCTTCATGATAGTAATTTTTTCTGGGGTTTTTCCCCCCAAAGGATCACATCCAAATTTGTTAGACTGTTATATGGGTCAAGATAATTTGAGTGTAACTTATTCATTTATGCCTGCGTTTGCCAAGCCTGGCTGCCCATCAGAATCACCCAGGGAATGTCTTAAAAATACAGACACCAGGTTCTGTCCCAGAGCCAGTGAAACAGAGTGCAACCTGGGAATTCTTTCATTTAAAGATGTCCCCAGTGCTTCAAGTGCAGCAGCCTTGCCTCTGTTGGTAGACTAAGGTTTGGGAACTGATCAGCATAGTTTATTTAGTCTCAGGTAATTTTAAGGTAAAACGTTATTGTTGTTAGACATAGAAATTTCTGTTGCAAACCACACATTCTTATTTCTTTTCATCGTCCTGCCCACTAGAATTGCCCAAGCTTCCCTCCCTGTGTTAGAAGTAGACATCAGAGGAGGACACACAAGATGCGAAGGAGGTTTAAAGTGGAATTGTGTTGTCACTGACAGTGAACAGAGGAGCCAGCTAGTGTAGGCAGCGCAGCCACCAAAGGTTCTTTCTCCCCCTCCTGCTGGCCTGACCTGGCCCAAGCTCTTTTGGTTGGTTTACTCTATTTGACTGGGTCCCCAAAAACCTTCAGAAAATAAAGGTTGGTCTTGATTTATGTGGCTAGCATCTTGCTCAGTGATATGAATTTGTACCTGGCCATGGGACTTGAAAAACACTGACCTGTAAACATAGTTATACCATTGCAAAGCCATCACAACCACAATAATGACAACAAAAGCACACACACACACACCCTTAGGTGCCAGGTGCAGTGCTCACGCGTGTAATCCCAAACTTGGGAGGCCAAGCAGGTGGATTGCTTGAGCTCACAGGTTCGTGACAAGCCTGAGCAGGAGTGAGACCCCATCTCTAAAAACAGCTGGGCATTGTGGCAAGTGGCTATAGTCCCAGTTACTTGGGAAGCTGAGGCAAGAGAAGAATCGCTGGAGCCCAAGAGTTTGAAGTTGCTGTGAGCTATGATGCCATAGCACTCTGTTGAAGGAAACAAAGTGAGACACTGTCTCCAAAAAGAAAAACAACAACAACAACAAAAACCCCTCAGGTATAGTTTTCTTCCCTTTAATATCAGTGAAGAGGCTTTTCTTAACTGAACAAAAGGCATCCATGTTTTTTCTTTCTTTCTTTCCTTCCCTCCCTTCCTTCCTTCCTTTTCTTTCTTTCTTTCCCCCTTCCTTTCCCTTCCCTTCCCTTCCCTTCACAGAGTCCCACTCTGTCACCCTGGGTATAGTGCTGTGGCATTAGAGCTCGCAGCAACCTCAGACTCCTGGGCTCAAGTGATCCTCCTGCCTCAGCCTCCCAGGTAGCTGGAACTACAGGCATGCGCCATGACACCTGGCTAATTTTTCTAGTTTTAGCAGAGACAGGGTGTCACTCTTGTTCAGGCTGGTTTTGAATTCCTGAGCTCAAGCAATCCTCCCGCCCTGGCCTCCCAGTATGTTAGGATTATGGGTATGAGCCACCAAGCCCAGCCTCATCCATCTATTTTCAACTACAAATTAATCTCCTGGTTTGTTAAATGATTTTATGAAAATAAATTTATCTATCAGAAAAGCCTTACCCTGTGGTACAAAAAGTAAATCACATTTTAAGGCAAGCATGTTGGGGCACATTCCTAGTGTATAAAAGGTTTATGTTGAAAAATAAAGTTCTTTCTCATCCTTCCTAGGTTTTGTTACTTAGAAATACTCACTAATAACACCTTTTTGGCTATTCTGTTTTTTTTTGTTGTTGTTGTTGTTTTTTAGACAGAGTCTCAAGCTGTTGTCATGGGTAGAGTACCATGGTGTCACAGCTCACAACAATCTCAAACTCTTGGGCTTAAGTGATTCTCTTGCCTCAGCCTCCCTGGGACAGGTAAAGGTGCCCACCACAACATCCAGCTATTTTTTTTTTGTTGGTGGTGTTTTTGTTGCAGTTGTCATTGTTGTTTTAGCTGGCCCGGCTGGGTTTGAACCCCCTAGCCTCAAGTGTATGTGGCCGGTGCCCTACCAACTGAGCCACAGGCGCTGCCCATTCTTATCTATTCTTTGAAAAATGTTTTATATGTATACCACATACTAGCTTATACATACATAGGCATCCCTTTAAAAAGCCAGATGTTTTTTCAGCCTGTTTGCTGTTATTAAAAAAATGTTCTAATGAATGGCTCCATGTTTTCATACACATACCTGCATCTATGTCTCTGAACCCATTGGGTAGTATATGAAGGATTCATTTTCAGAAGTGAGGTTCTTGGCTCAATGTATTTTGATAGTCCAAATTGCCTGGAGGGGCTGCATCAGTTGACCAATAGTATATAAGAACCATTTTACTGTACACTGTTATTGTTTCTAAAAGCTTTTCTGTTGATTTTGTTTGTGTGTTTTCAAGTTATATAATACATCATCTGCAGATCAGGATAATTTAGCTTCATGATTTCCAATTTTCATACCTTTATTTCTTTCTTTTGCATTGGCTGATAATTCTAGACCAATGTTAACTAATAATGATGAGAGTGGATGTCCTTGCTTTTTTCTGCTTGTAATGGTAAAACTTCCTTTGTTTCCCTATTAAGGATAAAAATTTTTTAAAATGTCTTTCTTTACTGATTTTTTTTTTTCAGACAGGAGGATGAAAAGAAATAAGAACATGTGACTCTGCTCCCCCCGCCTACATAGAGTGCCGTGGCATCAGCCTAGCTCACAGCAACCTCAAACTTCTGCAAAGTGATCTTCCTGCCTCAGCCTCCCCCCAGTAGCTGGGACTACAGGTGCCCACTGAATGATCTCACTCTGAGGATCCTTTCAGCTCTATAATTTTATAATTCCCAAGTCACTGCAAAAAACAGTTCCATGAACTTGTAATTATGCATCATATCTTCTGTAACTGTAAAAAAGGAGAGCTGCAATTCATGGGTCTTCTTCCGGAACAAAGGCATTTATTGCTTATGTCTTACTTCCTTGAAATGCAGCTATGATAGTGGTAATTCGCTTTTGTGATACTGGCCTGGTGAACTGGAGTTGGCCTCAGACAGCTGGCAGTGTGATTCCATATGCCACTGAGGCTCTGACTAAACCAGAGAAGTGTCTGGATCCCAGCAATATGAGTCTGGCAGGGAAGAAGGAGAGAATGAGGATGAAGAGGCTGTTCCTGATCAAGACCCCACAGTCAGGTGTCAGCTGTGTGTGTGGGATTGACCTGCCCTGCAGCAGGCAGGGGCTGGGGGTTAGGGTGGGTGGAATGATCAATAGATTCAAAGATGCCCATGTCAGTTGTGGCCCCTGGCTTTCATTCATATCATGAGAGCTGACCTAACAGCAGGACATGTCAAAGGAAATCTAGGCACTAGGAATGTTTAGATCTTGACAAATAGAAATGAGTTCAGAGGTGTCATTCCTCACACAGAAGGACTTCCCTAGTGAGGAGGGGCTACTGTGGTGTAAGCAGGGATCAGGGGCCTACAGAGTTATACCGAGTATCAGAGCCCCTTCCTCCTGCTTATCACTCCTGAAATTTAGAGTGGGTCTCAGTTATTGTAACTACTAAATTCTTTCACTTGAATAGTATATAGACCTTTCATTTTTCATTATAAGAGAAATTCTCCTAAATTAAATACTGGATAACATTTTTTTTTATTGTTAAATCATAGCTGTGTACATTAGTGCAATCGCCTGTACCCATTATAAGATGCACCAT
>CAUYPK010085619.1:0-12003 GCA_963574355.1 Loris lydekkerianus | reverse complement strand
ACCTCTTTCATGTTTACATGGATGGAGCTGGAACATATTCTTCTTAGTAAAGTATCTCAAGAATGGAAGAAAAAGTACCCAATGTACTCAGCCCTACTATGAAACTAATTTAGGGCTTTCACATGAAAGCTATAACCCAGCCACCTATGTTTTGAGTGATCTTTATGCCACTTAGGGGAAGGAGGAACTTTCCCTGAACGTTCACTGAAAGATCAGCTCACAATTAAGGCAGATGAATAAAAGAAGGGATGAATATACTATGTGCACAGGGAAAAATCACAGAGTGATAACAATTTTCTAATGGATTTCAGGTATCTTGATACCGGCCTTTCAGGGAGAGGAGAGGATTGAGGAAGACAGGGCATAAACAGTCACTAGGGAGGGTGAGTGGCCGGGGGCAGGAATAGGTTGACTTGTAGATAACCTGGGAGACAGGTGTTCATGACCCAAATGATTTGCGCTCTGCCCACCTGCATTCCTGAACCCCATTTCTGAAATATTTTGAGAGAACTGGATGGGGGGAGGTGAGTCAGTTGTTCCCTTTGATCAGGCCAGTCCAGTTTATGCAGATAAAGGGAAGCCCCCTCCACCCCCCAGTGTTTCTTGACCTTGCCTGGCCTTCAATTCAAAATATTTGTTATACTAGGGACTCATATTTGGGGGCGAAATTTCCTTAGCTCCTTCAGCTATTCATGACAGAGTACTTATTCGTTAAATACCTTTGATGTGTATCGGTCATATGTCTGACTCGTCTACGTGGTGTGAAGTTCATGTGGAGAGACCCTCTGCTCCTCCTTCTGGGTGCCTATTAGCACGCACCTGCTAATAACCTCTGCCCCTCCCTCCGGGGGCCTGTTGTTAGCATGCACTTGCTCATAACTGACTCTGACCTGGTGTTTGTTTCTGTTGTTTTGAGACAAGGTCTCACTCTGTGTCTGAGATACAGTGCAGTGGCATCGCCACAACTCACGGCAGCATCACATCCCAGTGTTTGAGCAATCCTCCTGCCTCATCCTTCTGATTAGCTGTAACTACAGGCTTGTGTTACCACACCTGGCTAATTTTTTTTTACTCTTTATAGAGGCAGAGTCTTACTGTTGTCCAGGCCTCTAACCAAAGGTCTGAATGCAGAAGTCCTGGTGATGATTCTGAGATTTTCTGGACTCAGCAGAGGCAAGTCCCAGGAGCAGTTACCATTGTCTACTGTGAACATTAAAAAGAAAGAGTTATAATTTATGTTCTGAGTATTTGCCAACTGCTGCTCAAAGAAGCAGTTTCAACCTATTGAGAATGAGTGGATCATAGGGAAAAAGGCATTATCGTGAAGACTGAGCATTTGGGAAAAGATCAGATAAGATACCACCAGATATAAAAAAATAAATGTTTTGTTAATTAAAAGCCTGTGTTTAAGAACAGAAATATTAAACAAAACTGGAAGAAAAATGTGAAACATGGGTCTAAGCATGAAGAAATTTTTCTATATAGTCAAGAGAAATGGGGAAAAAAAATTAAAGGAAAACTTTAGTAGATTTGATTAATTAAAATGGAAAAAAATCAAAGAGTAAATTCTGAATAAACAATCAAAAACAAAATTAAATGGCAAGTGAGAAATTGGAAAAATTATATTCAAAACAGATACAGTATATAATATATAAAGAGCTCTTAAAAATAAATAGGAAAAATAGAAAAATGAATAAGAATGAAAGAATTTACAAAAGAAATGAAAATGGTAAAATATATATTAATATTATGTTACTAAATATTCAAAGAATTATGAAATTTGTTTTATATGTGAATGGCAAGAATTTCCAACTTTTGTAACCTATTGTTAGCAAGGTTCCCCTCAGACCAACTCTCATAGAAGTGTCTATTTTCAGTGAATATCAGAATAGCCTTTCTTTTTAATATGTTGGCAATATCTATCAAGATTCTTCAAAAAATACACAGGCTCTGTGATGCAAAAATCCTTTGCTCTGAGGAAACAGAGATGGAATCAAAGGATTTCATCAAGGTATTGTTTGTTTGCGGTAGTAAACCTTAGCTACAACCTGAATCCCAGCAGTCGTGAAAGGGCAGTGAGGTTACCATACATCTTCACAATGAGAAATTTGAAGCACTTCAAAATCATTTTTAAATACAATTTTTATTGATTTAATAACAAAGTTGAAAGTTGCTTGAATAAATGAAACGGGAAATATTTTGAAGTAATATTAAGTTAAAGGAAAAGTCAAAACTACTTCCCCCAAAAGAAAATGTAAACACATCTATATAGTTATATAATTATTTTAAAAGGAAAATCATATGGCAGTGTTTAATATCTTACCTCTGGGTACAGATATTCTAGTATTTTTTTTTCTCCTATGATTGCATTTTACAAAATCACAGTTTTTTAAAATGAATTTTTCCCTAGACTTTGAAAGGAACAGAGGGAGAGGAGGAGAGAGAAGGTGATGATTTCAAACAGCTGGGTAACACGAATAGAGACCCTGTGTGGGGCAGCCTCACACGTTCAAGGGCGTAGGAGCCTCAGACAGGATAGCACTCAGCCTGCCCGAGCCTTGAGTGTGAACCAAGGATGCCTGGGTAATAAGAGGCATGCCGGTGACCATCTAGTTAGAGAATACTGAGAAACATCTGGTGGCTTGGTGTGCATTATGGCACCACATTTGAGGCGTCTTCCTAGGACATGGAAAGGAGCATCACGGGGAGAGGTCTATGGGACATGCTTAATTTACATCCTTTGGCAGCCATGGTGATTTTGTCCCCGCCGCCTCCAGTGTGGTCAGTTTCCTAGTCTCCAATGTGTGATCTAATATCAATTTGATGGCCTTTAGTGGCAAGTTTGGGAAAAGGAAATAATATGAGTAAAAGTAGCTTGAAAACTCTTTTCGTTTCTCCTACATAGCTATCTCGATGGCCACTTCGAGCTGGGAGGTAGCTAGGTAGTATAACACATGTGGCTGGAGATGTCCAGAGCGGGAAGTGCTCACATGTACTGCCACATGTCCCTTGGGGCCAAAATTGCCTCTGTATTAGAAACTGACAAACTCAGCGGTGGCCTTGCTCTCTGGGCAGGCGCTGTGAAGCTTTTGAAGGCAATGGGATAGAAAATTGAAGCTGCCGAAGTCGGAGACAAGTCGAATGGATTTATCTTTTCATGTCCAGCCAAACCAGTCATAAGACATTATCTGCCCTGGATGGACATCGTAGCCTGGACCCAGTGGTGACGGCTGTTCACGCTCTCTCTCCTCCTTCGGAACTCTGAGGGCCAGGTGCTCTTTGCTCTCTAATCAAACCATGAGAAGCAAGCCAGATAAACAATATCTTTGATCAAGAAACTTGGAAACATTTCAGGTTTTCATCCATTGTACCGTTTTGTCAACTTGAATTTGGAAGAATGTGCCCATAGGTACCTAAATGTGAGTTTTCTTGCCTAACAACAATGCAGGATGCTTTACAAGCCATTAATTCCGTCTGTTTCTCGTGATAAAGAACAACACCAGCTGGTGGTATCAGAAAGCGCCCAGCCTCGTAACAGTGATTTTCCTGAAGGGCAGAAGGGGTAAGTTTTAACTCTACCACTTAGAAACTGTGCAATTTAACAAAAGTATGTTTTTAAGTCTTTGTTTCCTACTTATAAAATGGAGATATGAATCCCTTACTTCCTTAATTCACAGGATTTTTTTTTTCAAGCATCAAATGAAATGCTAGGTGAATATTTGCATGATAAGCTAGAAAATGCTGCACATACCTTCCTATTACTATTATCATCATCATCCCTGTTATCATTTTTGAAAAATGGGCACCTTCGCAAACCGACCTATTAAACATCCTTTGGTATGTTCAACTCCCTTGGCTAATGACCCATCTAACTAGGATGTTTTCATTGGATTTAGCCACTCAGCCAGGCTGAATTCAAGAACCCCAGTGGGTTTTAAATCTGCTCACTACTGGCTAAATAATATGTTTGAAGAGGAGATAGCCACCAATGATCAACATCTTATTCACAGGGATAATGGCTTTGCCGAAACTCCCTGCTCTCATCCCCTATTATTATAAATGTGGTGTTATTACTTAATGTACATTGTGTCCCAGAGTGTGCTTGTTGCTTTTACATTACACACACACACACACACACAATACATAAGCCTTATCCTCCAAAACCAGCCATTATGAAGAAGGAGAGGGAGTCACAAGTGTTGACAGTTGTGGTAAAGAACTAGCATCTCAAGCTCACTGGCTGTGATCAGGCTTTTATTCCACTTGTCACATAATGAAATATCCCTTCTTTCTAGATTCAGAATGAACTAGCAGCTCAGTTCTGTCAGGCATTCTGCCGGGTACTTCCCTATACATCACCCTGTGTTCAGTCTTGCAGAACTAGTAGGCAGCTTTGTGTCTGCCCTGCAGACACAGAGCCTGAGATTTGGAGAAGAGATTTGGGATGACTACATCCCAACTTGTGTTTTCAAACTCTGAGCACAGTGCTCCTGTCATTATCCCATGTCACTTCCAGATCAAGGATGCTTAAATATTCCCAGGGAATTTCAAACTTTTATTGTATAGAAACTAGGCAATGTCTGTGCAAACAACAGAAAAGAATGCAAGTTACAAAGTTAAACAAAGTTGGATCTTGATCCCCCCCCCCCCCGTTAGAATTTTTCAGTTGGTTTATTTCTCCCCAATTGTTGTGTACCTCAGGCTTGACTGTACATAAGAGTTGCTTGGTAGGTATTAGTAACAGAACAACACCCGGCGAAACGGGACTAGGTGCCCTGGTTAACAACACGTCAGCTTCACTTGTCATTTTTATCAAACCAAGACAAGCGGCAATGCCAGGCCCCACCACTAGATGTCCTCGTCTAGTTTTTCTTAGTGGGCCCTTGTGACTCCATCCTGCAGCCTGCCCTGGACTGCGTGTTCCCAGCCTGCCTTCATCAGTGTCTTGGAGAAGGACAACCAGACCCCACTTGGCTTCTGTTCTGGACCCTCCATGGTGTTCAAATGATAACCATTAGTTAGAAGGCTGAGCATCAGAGGCTGAGGTTTTTCCCTAGCACACTCTTTAGGTGGTAAAGAACAGAAGTTAAGAATCCGTGGTTAAGTCTTTTTGGTTCTGGATGTATTTTTCAAGCTTCCATTTCTGCCTTTCATTTTTGGTGTTAACAGTTCTCTGAATGGAATGTTACTGGCCACTTGCATTCCTATAAAGATTGGAGAAACGTTTGTACTGGGAAGGTACGTGACTCTTCCTTAGGTGAATTGATTATTAACAGTGTCGGAGTGTTCATTTCTGCCAAAAGTACGAGCTCATTCTAGAAGTCACCTTTATCTTGTCTCATGTTACTTTCCATTTCCCGGCACAGTTTTGCTCCATCCCAAGTGTTCTGGTAAAGAATTTATATATAGCTTTCCCTGCCCCATGATTGTCTGAGTATCATATTAAGATTTTTGGAAAAAGACAAATCTCAGCTCCTATAATTTCTCATAATTGTGTGATTTCTTTGATGTCTACTTTATGGGGTCAGTAGTTGAATTAAAAGATAAATTTTATCAATTGCATTAGTATAGTATCTGTTAACATAGTGAGCATTCAACAAACGTGATATTATTGTTACTGTAAATATAATAATCTCTCCATTTTTTTAAGTGTGATCGTCTAAGAAGCAGGGACACTTTGCATTTGCTGTTCTTTCTTTACTATCTAGTCCAGAATTTGGCACACACAATGAATGTTTAGATCAATGAGTCACTTTTAGCATTAGGTGATTTTTTTTTTTTTTTGCCGGAAAGGGGATTTATAGCATTAGGAATTCCTTTGATCTGTAGCCAACTCCCCAAGTGGAAGTAAAGGCAGAATGGAATTATCTTGTACCATGTACCATCCTCTGTGTTTCTAAGGATGACATTCTTCCCCTTCTGCATTCTCATGTATGATAAATTTGAGATCTAGGTAGGTTAGGCAGCTATCTGCAAAATCTGGTTTCCTTGACAACCATCATATTAAATAGTAAGGGCTTGTGATGGGGGTGGGGGCATGAGTGTCAATATAGCCACAGTCTTCTGAAGCAAGGCCTCAGGGGTAAGGTTGAAATATTTGAAATTGCTGCAAGACCTTTGGTTAATGTTTGTGAGATGTATTACAAGGGCTCAGTGAAGCCATCGTCTGTTCAGGGTGACCAGACTCATTTTGGTTGTCAGCCGGAAGAAATTCAGACTGCCACTGATAAGATTGGCCTGTGAGTCTTTCTACTTAACCAAGAGAGTTTTGCCTTCCATGTGTTATGAAAGAAAGAAAAAAGCAATTTTTAAAGCAACCAGAAATTAATTGTAGGGCTCCTCTGATTCACCCTCCTGAACCCTCTTTACCTGCTTAAGAGTTACCCCCACATGTCCCATGCTTTTGGAGTGAAATTCACCTGCAAAGTGGATCTCTGCTATGGGGACAGAGATTGTCACAGGCAAGAACTTCACCTACAAAGTGCTACAGAGCCCTCTGAAAATGGAGAGCAAAGCGCCTCATTAATGCAGAACAGAGTGGAGCCACTTTAATGCAGCCTGCCCAGCTGCCCTTTAGGTGGCTCCCTGTGAAGGAGGTGGTGTGAGTGGAAAGCAGGACTAGGGTGAGACAGAGAGAAATTGCTCCCCAAATCTCTAGATGAACTTGACAACAAAGAAGTGTGTTTTCTGATTCAGCTGCCTTTGATTAAACTCATGCAGGCAGGGACTGCCAGGTTCAGCAGCTGCTACTACCTGGCGTCAGGTTGTTGACGTGTTTGGGTGCTTTTGTACACGCCTGTATTTTGTGGCTGGTTTTGTGTTGTATGATCTGTTAGAGCAGAATTTCTTCACCTCTTTTTAAAAAATAATTTCCCCCCACAGTCCTTTTAGACCCCCCCCAATTAAAAGATCAAACTATTGGAATATCTTTTTTTCTTCCTTAAGAACCAATTTTTGAGCCTTTTAAGAATGCATGTGGCCAAGCGTGGTGACTCACTTGTGTAATCTCAGCACTTTGGGAGGCCTAAGTGGGAGGACTGCTTGAGGCCAAGAATTTGAGACCAGCCTGGACAATATAAGATCCCATCTCTACAAGAAAAAGGCCAAGAGTGGTGGCTTATGCCTGTAGTCCCAGCCACTCAGGAGGCTGAAGTGGGCAGATTGCTTGAGCCCAAGAGTCCAGGTCTTTCATACTGAGCTATGGTTCAGTCACTGGACTTCAGCTTAGGTGACAATGAGACCCTGTGTCCAAAAAAGAAAAAAAAAAAAAATGCATGCAATAATAGGGTATGTTTATGGTAATAAGGAAGCAAAAGTCTTTTATTCCCCCCTTACATTTAACAGCGGAACAATTATCTCCATCTTTAGCACTTTCAGCAGGAAAGTATATAAACATACCTACACACACAGCCAGCCTCTGTAGCTGGGGGCTCTGAATTCACAGATTCAACCAACTGAGGATCAAAAACATTTGGAGAAAAATACAGATGGCTGTGTCTGTACTGAACATGGGCAGATTTATTTTCTTGTCATTGTTTCCTACACGATACAGTATCAGAACTAGTTACAGAGCATTTGCATTACATTAGAGCAGTGGTTCTCAGCCTTCCTAATGCTGGGGCCCTTTCATACAGTTCCAGTGGGTCGACCCACAGGTTGAGAACCGCTGCAGTGGAGTATTACAAGTAATCTAGAGATAATAAATACACAGGAGGATGTATGTAGGTTTATGCAAATACTATGCCATTTATATGAAGGACTTGAGCTTGTGTGGGTTTCATTGTGCTCAGGGGTCCTGCAACTGGTCCCTTGTGGGTACTGAGGAAGGACTACATGCACGCACGCACACACACACACACACCTGCATGCACACACATGCATCCACATACATATATGCAACTTGGAGTTAGAGTTGGGGGAATCTAGCTAAACCTGCCCATCTCCTCTCTAGGCTATACTCTTGTGGCCCAGTTGCTGGAAATGTCTTTACACATAGGCATATATGCGTGGATAGGTTATGGCAGACACTGTTAGAACACTGTGCTACTGTAGAACTAGAACACCAAAGCCATCTATATGTCTTTGGCATCCTGTCCTCCAGTCTCTCCCCTTCCCGCTGCCTATCAGGGTAAAACACCATGCGGAATGCTGTGATAATGCCTTTTGAAATCATTCCTTGTATCTGCGGAAACCGTACTATTATTCCCTCCAAGCAGTCACTTGGCACAGAGCCTCAGACCGAGAAGCCTCTGAATAATGTGTTGGATAGGTGAATGATGAATGAATGATGAAACAGGTCCCCCCGTCAGGAGGAGTGGTTCTCGGTAAGTGCTGTTTGTGTGAACATATCGTTTTACTTTTTCAAAGCTGTTCATGGAGTGTGTTCCGTGTCAGACTCCGCACTAAGTATGCATATGTAAATACATACTGTGCACTGTACTAAGAAGAATTGCAGCTTCTAAAAATATTAAGTCCAGGCTACGCAGGAGCTAATGCAATTTTCCCCTCAGTGCATTGAAAAATCTATTAGTTAAGAAGGCAGCTATATTTCAGGAAATTAAACCACTGTAACAGTCCAGTTCACAAATCAGAAATCCTCGTGCTTTGAAATGCTCCGTTTTATGACATAAAAGTACTGAGGGGTGTTCAGGCAATCCGGAAATGCTCCAGTGACCAGTCCCCTGCAGCTTTGCAATGCTAAATAGAGGATGCCTCTACCTGCTGGGTGATGAGAGAGGAAGGGGTTTGTATCACCAATGGGGGGAGGGATGTGTCTGGGGGTCCATGATCACCTTCACCTTAACTCACTGTGCCTGTGTTATCATTCTAGAATTGCTTATGTTTGTGGAAGATGAGTTTCTCGGTAGAATTCTGAATAATGAGCATTTTAAATGGAAGCCAGTGAATCTTATTTTAGGCTAGGGTTGTATGCCCTGAATAAATGTTCGCTGATGCTCAGGGGAGATTGCTGTCACCAGCGAAGAACAGCATCAAAGCTCTCACAAGGTTTCCCTTTACTGTAGGAAGACGTGACGTATGTAATTCTGCTCTCCTGTTGATGCTGGTTACTAAGAATTTCGCTATCGCTGATCTAGAGCTGCTTTTATTGAAACAGGATTTCTAAGTTGAAAAGGAAGTACAGCCAGGGAACCTTTTAAATTTCACAATCGTAAATGACCTATGAGGTATAAAGTTACCTAAAGAACTCCTAGTCTTACATCATCACTTTCTTTTATTAATCTTTGCGAAAGGCCTTCTCTCCCTCTGCATCCAAAAAAGTATCAATTTCAGGTGGGACATGTAATTGTGGTGGAGCTACCGTGTGCCAATAAGTTGGTTATTGATCTAGGATAAGTGATTCATCCAGGAAGGCCTTGAGAAATACTGTGTTCTGTGTCTCTTAACTTGCATTTCTTAGAGCATAATCTGAGGGCACCTACTGTATATTCTCGAGTATGAGCCGAGTTTTTTTGGCACAAAATTTGTGCCGAGTTTGGGTTTTTCAGCACAAATTTTGTGCCGAAAAAACTCAGCTTATACTCGAGTGTATACGGTATTTGGAATGCCCTAGGGTGCTGCTTAAAAATACATTATTTCTGGGCCCTGACCAAGGCCTTAAGAATCATAATACCTCTTGATAATTACCCTGGGTATCTGCATTTTCCTTAGACTTCCTCTAAGGTTCTTTTTTTTTTAATTTTTTTTATTAAGTCATAGCTGTATACATTGATATGATCATGGGGCATCATACACTAGTTTCACAGACTGGTTGACAGGTTTATATCACACTGGTTAACATAGCCTTCCTGGCAATTTCACAATTATTGTGTTAAGACATTTATATTCCACATTTACTAAGTTTCACATATACCATTGTAAGATGCACCACAAGTGTATTCTCACCAATCCCCCTCCTTTCACCCACCTCCCCCCTCCCTCCCCTCCCTTTCCCCTTCCCCCTATTCCTGGGTTGCAGACGGGTTACAGCATTCATGTGAAAACCCTAAATTAGTTTCATAGTAGGGGTGAGTACATTGTATACTTTTTCTTTTATTCTTGGGATACTTTACTAAGAAGAATATGTTCCAGCTAAATCCATGTAAACATAAAGGAGGTAAAGTCTCCATCTTTATTTAAGTCTGCATAATATTCCATGGTATACATATACCACGATTTATTAATACACTCGTGAATCAATGGGCACTTGGGTTTTTTCCATGACTTAGCAATTGTGAATAGGGCTGCAATAAATATTCTGGTACAAATATCTTTGATGTGATATGATTTTTGGTCTTCTGGGCATATTCCCAGTAGAGGAATTACAGGATTGAATGGTAGGGCTATTTTTAGATCTTTAAGTGTTCTCCATATAGCTTTCCAAAAGGATTGTATTAATTTACATTCCCACCAACAGTGTAAAAGTGTTCCCTTTTCTCCACGCCAACATCTCTGGTCTTGGGATTTTGTTATATTGGCTAGTCTCACTGGAGTTAGATGATATCTCAAAGTAGTTTTGATTTGCATTTCTATGATCATTAAAGATGATGAGCATTTTTTCATATGTCTGAAGAACTTGCGCCTGTCTTCTTTGAAGAAGTTTCTCTTTACATCCCTTGCCCAGCCTGCAATGGGATCCCTTGGTCTTTTCTTGCTAATGTGTTTGAGTTCTCTGTGGATTCTAGTTATTAAACCTTTGTCAGAGATATAACCTGTAAATATCTTCTTTTATTCTGTGGGCTGTTTGCTTGCTCTACTTACTGTGTCCTTGGCTGTGAAGAAACTTTTTCATTTGATCAAGTCCCAGTAGTATATTTTTGAAGCTGCTTCAATTGCCTGGGGGGTCCTCCTCATAAAATACTCACCCAGACCGATTTCTTCAAGGGTTTTCTCTGCACTCTCCTCTAGTATTTTTATAGTTTCATGTCTTAAGTTTAAATCTTTTATCCAGTGAGAGTCTATTTTGGTTAATGGTGAAAGGTGTGGGTCCAGTTTCAGTCTTCTGCAGGTTGCCAGCCATTTCACCCAGCACCATTTTTTAAATAGGGAATATTTTCCCCACTGAATGTTTTTAATTGGCTTGTCAAAGATTAAATAATGGTAAGTATCTGTGTTCATCCCTTGTTTCTCTATTCTGTTCCAGACATCTACTTCTCTGTTTTTGTTCAAATACCATGCTGTTTTTATCACTATCGATTTGTAGTATAGTCTGAGGTCTGGTAGCATGATTCCTCCTGCTTTATTTTTATTTTTGAGTAGGGTCTTGGCTATTTGGGTTTTTTTCTAATTTCATATAAAATGAAGTATTGTTTTTCAAGTTCTTTAAAGTATGACAATGGAGCTTTAATAGGGATTGCGTTGAAATTATATATTGCTTTGGGTATTATGGACATTTTAACAATGTTTATTCTTCCCAGCCATGAGCTTGATATGTTTTTCCATTTGGTAACATTTTCAGCTATTTCTTTTCTTAGAATTTTATAGTTCTCTTTATAGAGATGTTTTACATTCTTTGTTAGATAGATTCCCAAATACTTCATCTTCTTTGGCTCTACTGTGAATGGGATAGAGTCCTTAACTGTTTTTTCAACTTGACTATTGTTGGTATATATAAAGGCTACTGACTTATGAGTGTTGATTTTGTAACCTGAGACGGTGCTGTATTTCTTGATCACTTCTAAGAGTTTTGTAGTGGAATCCCTAGTGTTTTCCAGGTATACAATCATATCATCTGTGAAGAGTGAAAGTTTGATCTCTTCTGACCCTATATGGATACCCTTGATTGCCTTTACTTCCCAAATTGCAGTGGCTAAAACTTCCATTACAATGTTAAAAAAGAGTGGGGACAGTGGGCAGCCTTGTCTCGTTCCTGATCTGAGAGGAAATGATTCCAATTTAACTCCATTCAATATGACATTGGCTGTGGGTTTGCTGTAGATGACCTCTATCAGTTTAAGGAATGTCCCTTCTATACCAATTTTCTTAAGTGATCTGATCTTGAAGGGA